>JAOPJO010000124.1:1944123-1957539 GCA_027123675.1 Molva macrophthalma | reverse complement strand
ACACACACACACACACACACACACACACACACACACACACACACACACACACACACACACACACAAACAAACACAAAGCTGAATTGTAGCAGGACAAAATATGTGATGCGCCCTCACTGATCTCGAGGTAATGATGAGGTCAATATTATAAGTCAAAATAAGTCAAGACTATTTATTTGATATCTTTTAGTACCAGATACGAACATACACTTCCTCAGAAGTCCTTAATAAAAGGCCATGTTTCAGCTGAACCTGGTTGTGAACTCCCCAGGAGGGGGACACGGCTCTGCACACGGCCGCAGCGCTGAACCACAAGAGGACAGTCCAGCTCCTGCTGGAAGCCGGAGCCGACGGAAATGTTCAGAACAATGTGGGTCTCTCACCTCATCCAATACACGCATTCAAACACTAACTCGTTTTTTACCTTCTTGTCTCATTTTAAAGAGAATCATAATGCTATCTCTTCTCTGGTTGTCATATTGCAATTTGCATTTAATGGGTTTAAAGAGCAAGTTGTTTTCCTGAATACTGAAGCATTCAGGTTGATGGGCTCCCCCCCCCATCCCTCCTCTCCCCAATCTCTCTCCAGGCAGGTAGGACGGCCCTGGACAAAGCGAGGGAAAACAACAACAAAGAGGTAGCGTTGGTCCTCGCCAGGGCTCCACAGGTGGGTTCATCTCTATGTTGAGCGTGAAGTTGTTTAGTTTCAAAATCACACCCTCTTCTGCTCACTCGCTTTACAACTCTCCCATCATACCAACAGCAGCTTCAAGGCAACCAATTGCACAATTCCCACTGCACTATTAGTTCCCCAAACAAATGAATTGAGTGAGTTTAGCCAACTAACCGAAGCCAGTAATCAGTGATGACATTTGGTTAAGATTGGTGAACTTACTTGATCATTATCTGTAACTAACATGGTTGGATTGAAGAGCATGTGTTTAACCAACACATGTAAAGGTTAAAAAAAAAAAAGATAACCAGACTTTTCTAAATTATCTTTTGCTGTCCAGGTGCATCGCTTCATGCGAGGAAGAACGATAATGAAGCGGAGAGAGAGAATGAAAGCAGAGCGTAGGACCCAGTCCGTCACCAGTGTAGATACACTGGCTAAAAATGTATGTATGATTTTAAGGAGTACTCAAATAGACCACCTCTACAACATAGCTTTTCTTGTCGAGTTTGCATGTTGTCTTATTGGAGGTTTTTCTGCCTCTATGTTTTAAGCTATTCAATTATTTAAAGGATGTCATATAACATGGGGTTTCCACAAATCCATTGATACATTATCATAAATCTGCTGGCTTGTTTTGTCTTATACCATAGAAAACGTCCAAGCATCAATTTTTCCATAAATCTATAAAAAAATACCCTTTTTAGAGATCCTGTTATGAGCTAGAAAGAGTAGAATTATTATGACAGGTCAGGGTAGAGGAGCCAGGCAAAAGAGGGACTACTTCACAGGTGAGATTTCTAAAAATAAAGTCGACTCATCAACTTCATGCCGTGTCTTGTTGCATCTCCTCTGAATAGGAGAGCGTCTCGCCCGCCGCCGACAATGAGCCAGGCTCTGTGCCGAGGGACACCCGAGTGACTGTCTTCTCGAACGGCCACCATCGTTCTCACCACCGCCGCCGCAAGATTGCCGCCGTAATATTAGATCTTTATGGATATATTCATCCATTGATGCCATCCCCGGCGGCCATGTGTTCCTTAGATCAGATTAGTGTAGGGTGCGTTGGTAAACCTAAAGAACCACAGTGTCAGAATGTTCACGATTGGTTAATTATAAAGGTATATGTATCTGTTATGTGTCACAAATGTTGTGCCCTGTGCATGTGCACAACAATTTCCCCCTCATGGGGCCAATACATTTATATTATATTGATGCTTGAATAGCCTAAAATAGCCCCACGCTTCATCGGGACCGCAACTGAAGAAGACCCATGATCAGTAAAAACCCCAAAAGTGAAAGTAATCATATGTGTCGTTCCCAGGCCATGAATGAAGACCATGCAGGGAGAGGAGAGGTAGACCATTCAGAGACCCAAAGGAGGAAAGGACTTCTCCTGTCCGGCGACTGCAGGGAACCTGAGAAGACCAGGGCCTATCAGCTGTACACATTCTACCGTGACAGAGACGGCGCTGTAAGACAGGTCTGTGTCTCAGTGTCACATCTAAGCCATAAAGATGAAGCCAGGAATCTTTGAATTACTCATTTGACAGACTTTGACCGACGTCTCACATTGCTCTAACTTAAAACATTAGAACAATGATAGATGATAGCAGACCAACAAATAGGGCGGCAGAGGATAGAATACGTTTTAAAACGTATGTGAAACTTAAATAAAGCACAACAAGCATGTGTTATCCACTTACTGCCATCTACTGACCTGTCTGTGGTTGGGTTGGCATGGTGGGGTGGGGTGGTGGGCTATGCCAGGCTCCTGCCAGAGGGAGCCCCTGTAGGCCTCGGTTCAGGAAGCTGGAGGGCCAGATCCAAGCCACACATGAGGAGATGAAGTCGCACATCGTGAGCTTCCAGGACCAGTTCAACGTCCAGCTGGGAAGGTTGCACCGCAGGAACCTACATCAGGTATACTGACTTCATCAGGCAGGGTTTCAATAAAACAGGGGAGAGAGTCAAGATTTCCAACCACATATCATCTACTTCTAAATTATACTAAATTGCATTTATGTAGCCCTACTCTTTTGACCAGTGCCATGGGATCCTTAGTGACCACAGGAAGTCAGGACTTTGATTTAACTTCTCATCCAAAAGACAGGTTTAAGGTTACTTAAATGCAGCCCATCATTGCTTAACTGAGAAGCAGCAGAGGTAGCAGCATGCTATACCTTTGATGTATTGATGTATTTGTTCAGATCAAAGTGCTGGACATGGTGATTCAGGAGAGAGCTGCCACAGAGAGAGAAGCCATGGTCTGCAGGATAGACCAGCATGCCGAACAGGCCAGAGAAGAAGCCATGAGGAGCCAGGTACGGGACCAGCACACCTCACTTAGCTGCCAGTTGACAAAGTCAAATGATACAATCCTAAGCAGCAATATAAGAAAAGAAAATGCAGAAAATAAACCACTCCTAATTATCTTGTTTGTTTTGCCTGCCTCAATCTCATACAGCCAGTATAATATCTAGAAAGCAAACATACCAAACAGAGCCAAAAAGTGAAAACACAGTTCTGAATGCGTTGCGTGGTGGGTGATGTTCTCCCCATTGCAAGCAGGCAGCAATTAGCCGGGACCTCAAGAGATGGTGCCTGTCCCAGATGAGGGACATGGATCTACCGCCCAGCCCCGCACCGTACACCCTCCTCCAGTCACCATCTGTGGAGCAGTCTCTGGCAGAGTCGGACCTGCTGGAGTCGACTCTCCCGCTGCTGACTCTGGTGCCTGAAGACAGCAGCACCAGCTCCTCCCTGGCCACCCGCGTCAGCGGTTTCCCCAGCCTTCCCTCTCCCTCCACCATGGCCAATGATGACCACAACCACCAGACACCAGAGGGCAAGTACTTTGAGATCAAAGTGGAGTGTTCCCCGGGTGGGTTTGTATCCAAAACTATAGACCTGACATAATGACAATACTCATTATTGTCAGCCCTGCCGGTGAGCTCTGATGACCCCTACTGGCAGCCTCCGGGAGTGACGCCCCATCGTTCCATGGTTCCTCTGGCCATCGTGGGCTTGGGGAGGGGCAGATCCACCAGTGTCAGCAGCAGCAGCAGCAGCAGCAGCTGGTTTGTTGTCCCAGCCAAGCCCGGAGAGGCCGAGACACTGGAGAACCGGGGCCAGCAGCTCGGACAGAGCTACGGCTGGCCATGCAAGAGAAGGCTCAGTGAACCTGTGCTGGCCCGTGGGCGGGCTACCGCTGGCACAAGCACCGACACTGTGCTGGAGTTCTTTACCGACTGGCCCGTCCGGCCCACGTTCATCCAGGAAAGGAACAATCGGCATGCCATTGAAGTGAGTTTATGAGAGCGGGGGGGGGAGGGGAACCCTGGGAAAGTTGGACCAACTTGATCTTGCGTTTTGGGATGTTTGAACAGGTTTGAGGCAGTACCCTCTTATATTAGAAAATGGCCAAGCTTGATGGTTAACCTTTAAAAAATGAGAGTACAAAGAGTTTTAACTTAAAGATAAGTCTGTTTAAGGCCGCGTTCGAGTGCGACTGGCCTGGATTGTATGCGCTGGAACTAGATTCAAAGGTTGCTGCAAACTCAACGACACACAATCAAAAGTTCAGGGCCTCGATTGTTGTCGATCTGGCAAAATGGCCGTGATTAATAACGCCACTTTCTAAGCTGATTTCCAGTGGTTGGAAATGTTTGCCATTTAAAATGTGGCCCCCTCTTTGTATTTATTGTTACCCCAAAATTCTTCTCCCCCCTGCCGCTTTGCCAGGTGACTCAACGGTTTTTCGAGGCGGTGTCGGCGCAGCTGGAGCGCTGGTACGAGAGGAAGGTGCAAGAGGCCAAGCAGCAGGCGGAGCTGGGGGCACAGCAGGACGTGGAGCAGCTCCTGCAGCGAATCGCCACCCTGGAAGAGGAGATACAGCGGCTCACACCCAATGACAAGACATAGAGCGCATGGAGGCCCCGCCCACTCCACAAGTTCCCTCCCCCAAAAACATTGACTGCTACACCAATGATAGACATGTCATCCACAAAAATAAAGGAGAGAGTTGAAGAGAGACACGGAGGGAGAATGTAGTTATTTCTCTCTTTCTCTCGGCCCATAACCAATGCTAAGGGTTTCTTTGTTTTTTTCCTCATGTTCCCGATCCTCTGGTATACTTTGTATGATTTGGCCTGTTATGAAAGGTCACCAGAGCAACGAGTTATGAGTGGGACATGGATCCATGAAGTTCTATAATGCACTAATGATTTAATGTCAGTCGCATCACACGCCTACCATCCATATAGTATGTGTGTGTGTGTGTGTGTGTGGGAGAGTGTGTAATGCATTCTGCTTTTTATGTTGTTTATGGTTTGTTTGAACGAGAGGGTTGTCGCAATTTTAAGCATTTTTTAATTACTTCAAATGCCTTCCACATATTAAGTAAATGTACAACCACCATCTACCAAACAGAAAGTCCTTGAATTTTTTAATGAAAAAAAAAGGAAGATGATCTGGACTATCAATGTCTAATTGAATTGATGTTTGATGATTCCTTATAACTTTTATATCAATTATCTCACACACACACACACACACACACACACACACACACACACACACACACACGTTGTCTTATGTCTAAGCACATGGCTCATAACAAGTTAGGATATGATGCTGACAAACTGAACAGTCGAAATCACTTCTATAATCCTCAGACCACAGCAGGGCGAACGAGCTGTTTGTTTGGCATTGCCCCCACAGACAACAAATAGCATCATCATGTGCCTTGCGTGCTTAGGTCTTCGTGGGTTTGTGTGCATGACGGGGAGGCATACCGTCAACAAACAGACTGGTCCGACCGCACCGCAACCCCTGTCCATCCGGGCTGGCTGTCAGTCGGGTTGGGCCGCGGAGCACTTGATGAACCAGCCGTTGCGTAATCTCGATGATCCCGCGGTGACATCGGACAGTTGGCTTCAATCGCTACAGCAAGCGGCGGCTTCTGAAGGGAAAATCTAATCGATGCAACATCGACTCTGTCAGCGAGCGATGGAAACCTAATTAAGGCGCCCGCAGGCCACGGCTGGTCATTTTATGCAGCGGAGCGCGAACCTTAGTATCTCTCAAATCCACACACGATCATACACGAACGTCAACAGGCTAGAGTACTGTACAGCTTTCTTTACTCCACGCTGAGGGGTGGAACGAAGAGTTCAGCAAACACAAATAGTACACTACAAACACTGTTTTGGGTGATATGAGGTTTTTACGTACGTTGACTCCTGAATAGGGGTTAATTACGTTAAAATAATGTGTTGAAAAGTGCAACACCAACTTGGTAAATTAAATATTCTATCACCTTTTAGTATGGTTCTGCTTATCAACGGACAATAGATCCTGTTCACAGAGGTGTCATCGTAGGACAAACGCAGGCAAGGGGGTCACTTTGTGTTGAAAGTGGTAGGGATAGCCTTCATCATATGAGATTTTACGCAATGTAATTGGGGGATCGGTATGAGGTCAGGGTAGATAATTACGGCGAGAAAACTATTGTATAGCGGCGGATCAAAAGGGCATAGAAGGCTACTACAGGCAGTGTCCAAAATACTTAAATTTTCAATACTCGCACACAACGCACAACAACGTCGACCCCCAAAAGTAACGGTCAACACCATGCCAATCGAACAATATCAATAGATCACATTGTAGACACAGTGCATGTTAGTCAGCCCAGCGATACCAGTATCCAACATCACTGCCCGAAATTATGTCAAAATAGAAACAACTGAGGGAATAACGTTAACAACGTTAAGCATTTTTTTTTTTTTTTTTACATTTTTAACGAATTATGCGTTTAAAAAGTAATGGTGACAAAATATGCCATTTCAAAAAGTCCTGGGGACATGTCCCCAGCAATCTCAGTTTAAATGACACCTATGACATAGGTGTCGGGTCTGCTCCTTGTATGTACCAAGGCATTGGTAGTAAAGTAGCTAAGATACGTCGTGTGTACCGGTTCCCTGGTACATAAAAGGCGTAGATATTACGCCTACAGTACATACGGTACATATTTGCCCTGCAATGACAGCTCTGGGAAAAGGGTCTATTAACTCAAAGCTTAGCCTTCATTATATATTATGTCATATATTGTACTGTATATGCTGCTTGTATCAGGCCCCCTATTGATCCCGTCCTAATCAGGTCAGGGCACATTTTTGATATCAAAGTATTTATGTGTATGAACATAGAATGCACATTTTCTAAATGTTTTGCTGCTTTGTAGTAACTAGCCAAATATGGACAGACTCATCATTAACTAGGCCATTAATAGGTGAAAAATATAGTGTAGAAAGTATGCACAACTTTAGGAATGTTGCAGTAATCTCGCCAACCTGGAATAAAAGAATAACAGAAAAAAACAGAAGAACACTGTTGCAAATGCATGTATCTACGTGTCCCCCCCCCCCCATCCCATCCTCCACAGTGCAAATTAAGAATCGCCCCAAGTTCTCAGCCTGGGCACAACACTAACGAACAATCCAGTAGCTCTTTATACATTTTTAATGCTACCATGCATAGACTAATAGCTAGGCCTCCAATTAGAAAGGTCAAATCTACAATCTAAATAGGTGCCAAAGGCAGTCGTTATGAGTGACAATACAATGAACACACTTTGGCTCTCCCTGCCAACAAGGGTGATATCGACGATGATGTGGGTGGTAGGCAGAGGCCAGCATTGGCATAGCTGTTGCGGAAGGAAGAGGCGGGGGATGGGCTGGGGGAATATGGTCTAATCCAGGGGTTGGTGGGGTTGGGGCTTACCAATTGCCTGGCAAGATGTGCCATGGGCCATTGTCCCGTCGGGAGGCGATCAATTGTCAACATCCTGTAAACCGTGCATGCGATGACACGGGAGCACACTAGCAGAGTCCGCACAGCCATACTGCACACAAAACAGAGAATGAGAGGATAGGGGGAGAGCGAGAGAGAAAGGAATGGGATTTGTTTTTGGGACGGGTGCAAGGCGACTTCAACCTGGGAAGTTCTCCATGGGGTAATCAGGTTGGGCTTCTTTCCTCCGATGGGATACCTTTGCAATGGTAAACATGGCTAACTACAACAAGAAACGGAGTGACAACCCATATCATTGAGAATGTAAGTGTTGCGTTTTTTTTGCCCCGCGTGCTGGTGTATTGGCTTTTTGACTTATTGGGTAGAGTTCAATGTTGGTCATGTACGCTCCCAGCCTTCAAATACATGGCATCCCAGTCTGGCCGCAAACACCGCCATTGATAATGTAAAAAATAACAACCAATATAGTAACCTTAGTATTGGACAGCTCTTAAGTCTACTTAAACAAATGTAAGCATTCCTTATTTCTGTCATATTGGAGACTTTTCTACATAGTATGAGTGATACATATTTCTTATCTATTTGATTAGCCAATACTGGTAAAAATAGTTGTAACCCTTGGCCACATTTCTAAATGAATATACTGGCCTTTTCAAGTGATATTTTTAAGGGACGACCTTGTTACAACAACATACATATTGTACATAGCAAAGGAAGTGCAATAAATGTAAAAAAAAGTGTATAAGTGTATAAAAGTGTATACAAATAAAAAATATTTGTCTCTCCAGCCCAAGGGCATGTGGCAGTGAGACCATGGGCGACTGGAACCTGCTGGGCAGCATCCTAGAGGAGGTCCATGTCCATTCCACCATCGTGGGCAAGATCTGGCTCACCATCCTCTTCATCTTCCGCATGCTGGTGCTTGGGGTGGCTGCCGAAGATGTATGGGAGGACGAGCAGACGGAATTTGTGTGTAACACCGACCAGCCGGGATGCAAGGCGGTGTGCTACGACCGTGCCTTCCCCATCTCCCTCATTCGCTTCTGGGTGCTGCAGGTCATCTTCGTGTCGTCACCCTCTCTGGTCTACATGGGCCACGCCCTCTACCGCATCCGCTTCCTGGACAAGGAGCGCCACCGGCGGCGTGCCCAGCTGCGCGAGGAGCTGGGTGAGGCGGAGGTGGCCCTGGATGAGCACAGGCGCCTGGAGAGGGCGCTCCGTCGGCTGGAGGAGCAGCGTAGGGTGAAGAAGGTGCCCCTCAGAGGCTCCTTGCTGAGGACCTACATCATCCATATCCTCACACGCTCCGTGGTGGAGGTGTGCTTCATCCTGGGCCAGTATATCCTCTACGGCCTGCGCCTGGAGCCCCTCTACAAGTGCGAGAGGCTGCCGTGCCCCAACAGCGTGGACTGTTACATCTCCAGGCCCACCGAGAAGACCATCTTCATGGCCTTCATGTTCGTTATCGCCGCCGTGTCGCTTTTTCTCAACCTTCTGGAAATATCCCACCTGGGAGTGAGGAAAATCAGGCAGACGATGTATGGAGATAAGTACTCCGAAGAGGACAGCTTGATTTACAAGCCCAAGAAGAAGCGCACCTTGCAGCACCTTTGTCTTATGCGCCACTTGTCGTCTCATAACGGACCGTTAACTCAAACCATATTTAAGGGGACTCCTGAGGGAGGGACGAACGCAGTTCATCAGAATACGGGGCTCAGAGCTAACCAGCAGACGACAACAACAGCATCAACCAGACATAACAGCCTGGCTCCTCTTGGACACTATCAAACCAACTGCATCGCACCTGGATCAAGGGTACCACAGAACCAATACAGGACAGGGCAGGAGTGTGCCATTCAAGGCCTCCAGACCCATGAAGGCCCAGAGACAAACTCCAGGACCTTGGTGGACCAGCACCCTCTGGTCTGGCCAGCGGTTCCTTGTAATGTAGAAGGCTGGCAAAAGGAGCAGACTCAATCGCCTGAGGAGCTCCTTCGACCCATGGAGCATCCTCGAGTACTCCAGTACCCTTTGGGGTACAACATGGCCCACAGACCCAGCTTCGCAGCCAGGGATATGGAGGAGGAGGCTGAGAGAAAATACTCAATAGGCAGTGACCTCTTTCACCTGAACCCCAGGAAGACCAGCTTCATGGCGAAGCCTCCATCCGAGAGCATGTCCACCATCAGCGGCTCCAGAAGCCCTTCTATTCATTCATCGGAGGAGTCTGATGAGCTGGGCTCTCTGCAGGGGGATATGCCTATGATGCCACCTCCTGGAGGTCGCAGGATGTCGATGGTGAGTGAGAAGGAAACACGTATGCTTCATGTTTTATATTCTCATGAATGGATACCCGATTTGAGGGCAATATGAAGTAGGAGTGCAATGTTTGACGCATTGTATACAACTGTTTGTTTGTTTATGGTGCACAATTGTTTACACTGTTAATCTTTCTTGTTCCACATTTTTAGCATTAGTCTTTGATTTGAAATATCTCTTAGCCTAGAGCATCAATTATGCCTTTTATGATAACACGTTATTTAGAGACTCAGACAGAGATGGCAAGTTATCCCATCCAGTAATCAGAATTGGGATACAAATGCCACAGTGCAGCGGAAAGGAACAATTATTATCATCACTCAATAGCAAAGATAGAGATGGCAGAAGGCATGAACATGGCTTGAAAGCTGTCGTGAGAAATGGAACATACAAAAGCTAGATAGTGAGTACGAGGAACAGGAAGTATATTTGAGGAAGGGGAATGTTCACATAAGTATGAAAACTATGAATGGGCATTTAAAATGATCTACTCTCTACTGCTTAGAATGTGACAAACAAAAGCAAATGTGATATATGTATTTTTGAGCATTATTTGATCCATTAAAGCTAGGGTAGGCAATTTATTTTAGAAGCATTGTTTGTCATAATCATATGAATTCTCTTAATTTCCTGACTAGAATCAATAAATCAATAGCTCTGATAGAAAAAAAATTGGGTATCTGTTGCTGTCGCAAACCTGAAATAAGCCTGTCAAATCATTTCATTCGACCCGAAAGGGAATGATTGGATTGCCTACCTGTCTGTCTACCTACCTACCTGCCAGCTACCTGTGCTGCACTCATTGCACGTGCCTGGAGTCTTCAGCAAGCCTAGGCAGACCTATTGCTAAAGCTAGCGAGCTAGGCAGTTTTTTGGGGGAGTGGCTTATCTAGCTTACTCTGGCTGGTTTCTCCAAATTGCCTACTCTAGCTTTAGAACTTGTTTTACACAATCTTGACTTTCCAATAATGGTAAAATCACTGTTTTTTCACAGAGTGTTTTCCTGGATATCTCCTCAATCATGAAAAAGTGAAGAGAAGAGGCAAACGTAGTGTGGCATTCACTCCAGCTCCAACACAAGTCACCATAACAACTACATGGTGTTATGGGATGGTGTTTGTGGTTGTGTACGGTATGAGAAAGTGGGAGAAAAAGGATATATCAACGATTCATCCACAAATATTAATACACAGTCCTGTTAACCCTGGGCCAATAAATGGTGCCAAGCACACAGCATAACGTCTAGGTAGTCATAGTACCAACTTCAAATATGTTTCCATTCCAAGCACCTTAAAATACACTTTTTTAAATCAAGATTTGAGGATCATTGGTATGGTTTAAATTGATTGTGTCACCGAAAACCACATACTGTTTGTGATGTTGAATGTGTGAGAATGTAGCCCCCTGGATTATGTGGGATATCCTTGAAGGATGGTAATGCTTATAATAGCATGGACTATTTTAAACAAACAAATGTAAAAGTTAAATTTTTTTCTAAGTCAAAGACTTGTGTAATACTTGTAGTTATTTGTAAGCAACATTGTTTAATGGAAAAAAATATGAATTTATAACATGTTAAAATTAAAGGCTTCCTAAAAAATGGAATCCATTGTGCCAGCATAGCTTTTGTGATACTCAAAGAAAAAATGAAGAAAAGACAAATGCTAACTTTGAAATTGTCTCATGCTTTTTGTTTTATTCTGAACACAAAATGCCTAGACAAAAGAGCTGTTTTTCTTTCAAAACATTTGCATATCAAATAATCAAAACACGACATGTTACACAATATTTACAAAAGAACAAAAAAAGAACAGGCAAATTTCAAAAGTTCAACATTCATCAATAAGAAAAAATGGGAGAGGGCTAGATGAGGTTGTTTCTGCTAGTAACAGTCATGTTGTAGATACACGTAAAAAAATGTCTCACCAAAATCTACAAATACAATGATATAACCACTGTAAAAAGTTATGAAAAAAACAAAAAAAAGGTAGACTGCCTACATATCTATCATCTACAGTCCTTACCTAAAAGAAGAGGTATGCTGAATTGTCCAGGTAGATAAGTGTCAAGGAGTCCAGTCTGTTTTGATGAGGTCTGAGAAAACACAACCTGGGATTCAAGCAAAGCTGCACTTTATCCTCTGGAGTACCCCCCTTCCAACACCAAGTAGTCACAATAATCAAGTTCAATAATCAAGTTTAGGCTTTAGTGCTATGCTGTGATAAATTAATGGATTTGGTTAAAAAACATTTGATTGTTTTAACAAGCCTAAATGATTGAGTAAGTTATTGCTTTTGTTAACAATAGTTGTTTAACTTATAGACACTTAGCAGCCAAATTGGCAATACACAGCAAATATACCACGTTATAAAAAGTTTTCTAACTGTGAAATTAGATGTTTCAAATGAGACCTTGCTTGTTACACAAATTCTAGTTGTAACGTGCAGATAAAGATTTGGTTGAAATTCACTTAGAATTTATCATTTGTTTTGGACACACATTAAACCATTTCTCTTTTCTGCTAAAGATTTAACAATGTGCACACTGTGTTTTCTGACTTCCTTAGATGTTGAAAGGGATGGGTACCCTTGTGATATTTTGCTTTTTTGTTGCCATTGCATTATTTAACAGTTTTGTTTGAACGCAATCTTCCGCTTTCTGAGTTTGGGTTTCCAAAACAGCTAAGGCAAGAGTTTGAGCTGCACTTCTAATTTCAACATATTCATCTAATTAACTGTAATCTTCCTATTAAAACTGCATCTCAGGGCCTGGCCTTGCTAATGCATAAGCAGAAAAAACAACTGTTGTAAACATACTCTCATCCCTCTAAGTATAACTTAGTTAGCAAGGACATTTGTGAGTCATAATATATCAAAGACCTAATCTCAGCCGTCTTTCCAATAGTCGAAGATAACCATGATTAAACACAATAAAAACGTTTTTTTTTTTTAACACAACCATTACCGAACACAGAATCAATGCTAGGAAATAGGTAGTGGCCTATATTTTAGTATCTACCAGATCCCCAAACCACCCGCACCCACCCTATTCCTTACACTACCACCCCCCCTTCGAAAAACAACAAAGTACAAATAAATAAATTAGCATGTTCACATGAATCAACGCCTATCTAACATCAGCTGTTCTTCAGTGTTTTCTTAAGGGTCGTTCCGTGCTTTATAATTTTTTTTAAACAATCTCTGGATTATTTGGGGTGGCTAGTTTCATCTTCAGTTAAACCTACTGCCATGCTCTGGATTGGTTGATTATTTCA
This sequence comes from Molva macrophthalma, assembly GCA_027123675.1. Classification (NCBI taxonomy): domain Eukaryota; kingdom Metazoa; phylum Chordata; class Actinopteri; order Gadiformes; family Lotidae; genus Molva; species Molva macrophthalma. The sequence goes on along the minus strand of JAOPJO010000124.1, from coordinate 1,944,460 downwards.
TGACTTTGGGTCCGTCTTTACCTGTTGGTCCCTTTTTTACCATGGGTATACTTGTAATCCATTACACAATCGTACATCCAATCTACAGAGGACGGCCAACGAACCTCAAGGGCCAAGAATGGGACCCCAACAACAGTTGAGACTTTAGATCTATACCTTTTTAAAAACAGGATCTGATCCTAAAACCCTCCATGGCGATGCTAAAATGTACAAGGCCAAAACACATGAGATTGACCCCCACTCGGAAGTGCTTCAACATGGCATTGAGTCACACACCCAATCTGGGCCCCGGGCCCCGGCCCCCCGGCGCACCCCCCCCCCCCCGCCCCCCCCCCCC
>JAOPJO010000124.1:1862459-1872930 GCA_027123675.1 Molva macrophthalma | reverse complement strand
CACACACACACACACACACACACACACACACACACACACACACACACACACACACACACACACACACACACAGTGAAGTTACGCCAGTGACGCCAGGTCCTTGTTTTAAGTGTTACTAGTATGACTGTCCACCCCTAGTGCTTTTCCACATCAAACATCAGCTCTGCATTTGGTCAGGATGAAAGCAAGAGTGCTACTCTGTAAGGCATACTGCACAGCAACAATTAGGGAGATGTAATTTGCCAGCTGTGCTAATCCATCATAGGGCGATGTACTGTCAGTCTGGGCTACATCACAGGCCCAAAGCACTCGCCCCCTTACATCTCTCCCTGTTCTCCTCATCGATTTACGCTTATTACCCAATCTCCAGTCATTTCAGGGAAATGTAAACAACTTAACAGTGAGCATATTCCTGTACCTCTCCGGATGACTGATTGCGCTCGCCTGATTTTCGTCCCACGCATGGCACCACCGACCCAAACGCAAACACCACCCATCCATGCTCGGAACCGCCTCCCCTCAACCCTGTTGTCCCAAACCTAAACCAGAACACACACACACACACAGACACACACAGACACACACACACACACACACACACACACACACACACACCAATTCAACCCAACAGGAGGAAGTGGGACCAGCTAAAGTGTGGTAGCCATTTTCCGCATTAACACCCTGACCTCTGCTCCCTGCTCTGCGTCTGATGTTAATCAGGTTTAGAAGCCACAGGGACAAGTGGGTGGGTGGGTGACTTAGAGACGACTGCCCGCTCTATAGACGTCTCTAGGGGATCCACCCAGTTACTGGATGGATTATGTTATGATTGTGTGTGTGTGTGTGTATGTGTGTGTGTGTGTGTGTGTGTGTGTGAGGGGTGTCTTGGCATGTACAGCCTGTAGCTATACCATAAATTGCAATACACCAAGTCATTCTGATCTAGTTTCCAGCTCCCTCAACTTTCTATTTTTAAACAGCCTATGCAATATTAACCTTGTTTCCTTTTAGATGATATATCCTTAAGGATGATTGCACATTTTCAGCTGATGATGTCAACCTCATACAACTCATAACTAAACCCTCTTTTCTAACCTGTGGCCACTCAAAGGGCTTTACAATTAGTGCCTCACATTCACCCATTCATACACTGATGACGGTCAGTCATGCAGGGGAACAGCCAGCTCTTTTTGGGAGCAGTTAGTGTTGGGTGTCTTAGTCAGGAACACCTCAGCAAGGAGGAGCCAGGTAGGAACCAGCAACCTGCTTCACCCCTACTGAACTACTGCTGACCCATAATCCGACAGGTAGTGACCATTTTTAATACTGAATGTGAATACAACCATTACATTCTTGATTCTACTATTTACTTTTACCCAAATGAAGTCACTTTTATCCAAAGCGACTTAGTGACTACAGAAACAGCTCAATAAGGAGCAGATAGGGGTCAATCACCTGGTTGGATGATGCCAACAGGCATCAAACCAGAATCAAAATAACAAACCTACAAAGTAACAGCTCACCATGTTGCCAGCTATACTGTTGTTCAGTGTTGCAATAGTAGATAAAAACAAACCACATAAATATGACTCAATTGTCGCCAACAAAAGAGCTGACAGTCATTAGGGTTGACAGGATTTTGGGTGTTGACGTGCATTATTTAACGTTGATTGTTTCTAGTATGTGTCTTAGTCATCCTGCCAAAGACTGTCAAATACAATTTTCTGTGTAAAGAACATGTGCCATTGGCTGAGACCTCTGCCTAGCAACATTAATTGAAGAAAGATGTGTTTAATGGTTATGCATACATTTTCCTAACGTCCTAAAAGTATGTCATATAATAATCATTATTTATTTGTTAGTGTATAGTATCCATTATGTTTAGAGGACTAAGGTTTCATTCTTTAGAATCAATCCAAAAATGCTGGGAGACATTTTAGTAATTGCTAGAAAATTGCTAGACGTCTGGCGACATCATATACCTTTGTATTTCCAAGTTGTAGTATACTTTGAATAAGCATTATGTAGCACGTGACAAGTTAATGTTAAGTTGAATTATTCTGCTTTAAAGTTTGATACTTTACTTCTCATGAGATGGCATATAAACCGTTCCCAGGTTACACAGTGTGTTGTGCTTGTTTCACCATATTATTAAAAAAATCTTCTCAATTATCTCAGAGCACACTAATATAATTAACACGCCAAGTTCCCTGGCACTGATATTGGCACAATGGTAGCCACACTAAACCTGGTGGCCTTGGGTTATTTCTTACATCAAATTAGTTCACTCAAAAACTATTAGGATCCCTAAATAATTACTCAGCAAATGGAGTTTTAAACTTATCTATTTTTAAGGGATATCTGTAATGTAAACAATCAAAGTTTGTTTCTGAATTCTGGTGTCAAATGAGGCAAAAGCTTTATAAATATGGCCTCAATGGGAATTGGCAACGGTAAAGCTTATTCCCTCATTATTACCATGGGATAAACGAGTAATAGTTTATTGACATATTACTCGTAACAGATCAACAGAACTGACAGAAAGCTGACAGAACAACACTTACATGTTGGAGTGAGGGTCCCCAAGTATGCAAGTATGCAATATCATTATCCGGTCTTTATAAGAGAAAATAAAAATTCGGTCTAATAAATATATTATTGGCCAATATATCCAACCTGTTAAAAAAGTATGACAATTAATTGAATTTGTATTATAATTCTTGATATTCAGTGAAATGAAAGTAATCAAACAAAAAATAATAACACAATAACTTTATGAAAGCTTGTTTCTTAATTTCTTCCCCATCACAAAAATATTCCCTCCCCATCACTTCAAACAAAAAACTACTTATTAACTTAACTACTAACTTCTTATTAAAGCACTGTTCAAACCACTGCTCGCTTCCTGTTTCAACCGACTAAACGTGGTATTTTCAGCGAGAAGTCTGACATTTTGCAGCTGTTTTCTGATGACAAAACCGGGTTTTTTAGAGAGACTTCGGGACATTTTGCAACCATTGTTTGGGCGACACAACCAGGTATTTTGACCAAAACCATGATCTTTTCCTAACCCTAACCAAGTGTTTTTTGGGCCTAAACCTAACCATAACCTTAACCTCAGCTATGTCACAATAATTATTAGATAAATCGATAACAGCCATTGAATGTGCCGTTAATGATCGCATATTTTCAGACAAACAAGTCATTCGAGTCATGTCTCAAATCAAGTCAAGTAACGCTTCTTTAAGCGTTACTTGACTTGATTTGTCCAAGTCGAGTCTCAAGTAATACATTTTCTTCTCAAGTCAAGTTGCATGTCATCAAAACGTTGACTGAAGTCCACGTCTCACCAATAAATCCAGTAGAGTTTAATTGAATACACTTACAGTAAATGATCAACACACATTTACAGCTAATTCATTTTGTTCTAGAAGCCGCCGAGGTCCTGTCCAATAAACACTCCAACAGGGCTTGGTACGGAGAGGAAGGCCCAGGCTTTCCATAGTGGAGTACACAAATAAGGTTCATTTAAATAAAACATAAAGGAACAATTAACAATGGATTAAAATACAGCATTACAGCAAATGTTAAAATCACATAATTCCAGCAACTACCATTTACCATTGCTTTAGAAGCTGCTCAGGATATCCTTCCAACAAACCCAGGCTTGGTGCAAAAAGGAAGGCCCAAGTATTATGGTCCCATATTTATACCCTCCCCTGCTCCTCAGGGTCCTAGAGTCATGTTCTACTTTAAGACCTAAAGGAAGAGTAGCTGAATCTTCTGAATGTGTGCTTACTTTCTAAATAGCATGTATAAATAGCCTATGAAGCAAAGTGCGGCTCGAAATAAGCCATCATGAAATAATAGTACCTGTAATTATGCTTCAGCACTTCATTCCAAGGTCAACATCGCATGTTGTTGCAGCTTGGGTACGTTTGATAGATGATGTGGCCTGTTTTGCCCAGTATCATAAGTAAAGAGACACATTCTATTACTGAGGTTTCAACAGGAGTGCCTTTAGCAATGTCCCAATGTGCATTACATAACTGTTGGGAGAGTTTAATGTTAGGGGGAAATTCCTTTTTAAATATGATGTAATGACAACAGAAAACGGAACGCTGAAAAAAAGTATACTTTCACAGTTGGAGGCTATAATCTAAGCAAAAGTAAAATGTACCTTTTTTTGAAGCAATGCTGTGGGTGATAACTGAGAATGAGTTTATCACAAACACATTATATTACAGTGCTTATTACTTCACTGGTTTATTTGAAAATATCTGATTTCATTTCTTCAGTGATTAATATAGCTTACATTGCTTACAACGTTACATTTCAAAATATCCATCAAGCATCAGCGAAAGCAGGAAAATATGTTTAATGTTGCACCTGCATAGTGAGTCAGAGGGGAATGAATTAGCGTAGCACCCCAGGACAGTCACAGAATGATGAATGACAGCACACGTTACTATATTTACTTCCAAAAAAGCACTAAGCGAGAGCATGAACATGGAAATTAATAAAAACTCTTATTTGATTTGTGTGTTTCCTCACTGACTATTATACTATTGCATTACATGCTGGTTAAGGTTTTGGCATGAATGTTTTATGTTTTTTAATTTTCTTGGCAGTACTTAAGGAAACTGCAGTGCTCTGACAAAAAAACATGCATGCACGCAACCATCTTCCAATCCAAGGATCAGAAATTTCCTCAAACTTCAAACTGCTGAATTCAAAATGTCTGAAAAAGACAACGTGTTGGCTGTGTTTGTCAACACATCGATCTTAGTGTGGACTGCTTTGAGAAATATATGTTAAGTTTTGTCAATTTTAAAGTAATTTAATGTTGAAACATTATGAATTGATAATTTGACTTATTTTGTGCCAATTAGTTATAATTATGAACTTTTACATTAATCTCTAATCAATATTATATGAGTACTGATAAATACTTTTATGAATAAAACCTCTATGGATTCAATTAACAGTTTTTGGGGTTAAAAACAACTCTTTACAGAGTTGCAAATCTACTACAATTCAGATCAAGGAACTTGTCTTGGCACCTATGTATTTATTTAGCAACACGTTAAAAAAAACGTTATTTTTCGCTGCTTCATAGGAAAGCTTTTACACAACACAGTAACAGTATTACAGAGCGATAAGCGAAATATCTGATTCAAAGAAGGTGGTCTCTCACTAACGCCAACAGAGCCGCAACGCGCCATTTCCCGGGCGTCCTTTCCAAATGTTGCTCCAGACGTTGCCAGCTACATATCTGATCAAACAGCTAGCTGAGGGTAACAGAGCGGCACCTACATTTCAGATGCAACAGCTAACAGAGGATGACAGAGCAGCAGCTCATTGTTGAGACGGGAAATGAAAGGGGGAAACCTTCATTACTTAAAACATGAACCTTATGGGTGTTCCTTCAGACCACCACCGCCTTATCCAAGACTAAACATTTTTGATTCTGCAATACAAGTAACAACCGTTGGTCAATGTGCCTTGTAAGCAATCATGGTAACTGTATTGATGTTGCGCATAATTTAAACGTGTTTTAATGCTTCATTTGTATCCGTTTTCTCACGGCCCTGTCTGAGTTTAAAAGGGCTGGCGCTTCAACTCCAGGTGGTCTGTGGAGGAACCAAGGCGTGAGATAACTTAAGGGCTGGAATTGCAACACATTGTAATTAAGATGCAAAATAATAATAAAGTAAGTAAGTAAGTAAAGACATTGTCTTTACAGCGTCATGCAGTTTGTTTGAGATACAACAAACTGCAGGAAAATGCTAGAGGTTTGCAGATCAACACATCGATGGCTTGTCCTGAGAATCTTATTTTCAGCAAAAGCTTGGAAATGCTGCACCCCAGCTTACATTTCATTCCGATGCTAAAAGTTTCAATATTCAAAGATATTGCCGAAGGGAACCTGGAATCTTCACAGGGGTCAACCACTCAAAGACGTGGGCTGTTTTTCATTTTGTAAACATCTAATGTGTGTAAGAGCGGACCGAACAATGTCTGATGGGGAAGTCTTTTAGAGTGGTTTTCTATGTCTCCGCACATGATTCTGCAGCCAAATTGGCACACCACAGGGATGGGATGTGATAAGATTTTACATCATCTTGAACACTTTACTGTACACTTTACTATGTTGGGTAATGTTACCCAACATATCTCCCAGTTCCAACTCCAAAAAATGCCAACTCTCTCTCTCATGTACATACATGTACAGCTGAATTGAATAACTACAGCAAGTGCTCTTACACAATCTTGCATATCAACAAGAGGGAAGAAATGCACAGTTTAACAGTGCAGCCTCCTGAATGCTATTAGATATTCAAAGAGTTAGCGTTTACGATAGTCCACTATATGTAGCGTGTGGGTTATTGAAACCACGTGGGGAGAATCAGAGCCAGCTCATTTTAGATTATATTAGATGTTTTTTGTCCTTGTGCCATCCATTTGTTAGCATTGTTTCCAAGAAGAAAGTACAGCAAGGTCACGTCTGAATGAGGAAGACTAGAGATGTGAGTTGAATAAGAGATAGTGCTGAGATGATCAAGCACTTGCAAGAGTGATCGTTAGAGAGTTAGGGTGAATGTCGCTACTTAAAAACCACCTCAAGATGATCTAATGGTTCGGTGCAAACAGTGCCAGATCTTAAAAATAAAAAAAATACAGACATTTAACTTGATGAGTGTGATTTGAATAACGAAATAATGTATTTTGAATAAACGCAGCTGCATCTGTTTGCAAAAGCCACATAGCAAGTTTCCATTAATACAACTTGTACAACTGCCCAGTGGAAATCAACAGTGCCTGGAAAACACTAATTGAGTCTGTTGTAAAAGCAAGGAATCCATCTCTGAGAAGCATGATGTTTGAAACAAACAGAGACAAATTATATTACTTTACATTCTTCTGGATATGGACGATATACATTTTGTGGTTGACCATTGCATTTGTATGATAAAATTTAAAAAAAAAGAATGAATGTACACACAGTTAGCCTACACACAAAACTAGCAGAGTATGACTATAGGCCTAGTATTAATCTGGCTATATATTAATACATTTGAACCCCACATTTTCTTATCAATTAATCTACAGCTTCCCATTTTAGACTTCTGTCTTCATACCAGACTTAAGCATTATTGGTCCATGCAGCCCTATTTTTCATGCATATGTTTTCAGTAGGCCTACCCTCAACTACAACAGTCTGTCAAACCGCCTTAGGTCATGTCTGCTCCAGGCTTTCAACACTTTGTACGCACCTTTGGAGCATGGTGTTAAACCTGATGTATTTCGGAGCAGGTGCCAACTTTTAAGTAATGTTGTTGTTTTTTTCCTGAAAGACGTTTTCCTGCTGTTTTCCTGTCCCATGACCCATGCTACTTTGCTTGGATTTCACTGGTCTTATTTTAGAACATCAATATTTTCCTGTCTGTACGCACCATGGTCCTATAGGTGAGACATCAAAGGGTGTGTGCATGTGTGTGTATGTGTGTGCGCATGCATGTGTGCCTGTGTGTGCATAACCCCTGCCCTCTGCAATGGAGCGGACATGCTGTTTAAATGGGGTCCATTGGGCCAACTGTTCCTGCTCACTAGGCTGCACTAGAAGCACAAGCGACCAACCACAGTGCTAGACAAGATCCCGTACTTTCTCTGACAAATGGGACATATTGACTTACTTGAATGTTTTACATTTCCCCCTCCCACTACCTGTTGTCTTGAAGAGTCTTCATGAACCTTTGGAAAGAGTTATTTTTGGGACATCCCTTGGGTCCATATATGCCTATACTAGCACCCCCCTCCCCCTCCCCAGCCTGCAAACATGTTCACATCTGCAGATATACATTCAAATGCACACACACCAACACACACCACACACTCACAAACTACATATGCCGCACACACACACACACACACACACACACACACACACACACACACACACACACACACACACACGCATACACACAAACCCACACACAGAGCACTGTCTTCCATAAAGGATCTTGTCCCGGAGGAATGCTTTGGTTGGGAGGAAGCTGAATCAACATGGCGCCCCATCTCGCTGGACCCTTTGACTCCTGTCATTATGGGCCCCTGGGGGCCCCACACATGACATAGAGTGAGGGAGGCAGGTGGATAAACTTTGTGAGATTATATGACTTCCAGCTCCCCCAGGAGGAAGTGACACGGTGTCCCATGGAGGCTGGACACGTTTGTGTTTCTACTCGGTCAGACTCAACTCTTTTCTGGTCAGCCGTCTTCCCATCACTCTCCACTGTCTTTGATGAAGTGTAAGCATTTAAAAAATGAAACAGACACATGCCCTCAGAATGTGTTTTTTTTTTGTACTTTGAATTTCTGACTTTAAAATCTTTAGTTCTTCAGAAGACAATTCCTTGTCTTATAAACTAAGCATATTTCAAGAAAATATCACAGCTTTGGTGTATGAAAGCATTTGAAAGATTCTCGCAGATGACCAAATAATTGGATGATTCTGTGCGAAGTCCAATTAAACAATGCTATGAGACACATGATATGAAAAGGCACAGACCTGAAAAAATATATTTAAAAACAAGATTTATATTTTGATTAGATATTGTTAAACTACCAAACTTCAACTTCAACAAAGACCACAATGTAAAAACATTCTGCTGCTACATTCATATTTCCTCTGCAAGGCTTGAAATACAGTTTGGATGGATGATTGATTGCTCCTACATACTTAGCCCTTTAAATGTTTCAACATTTAACCCGTACACGATATTATTCTTATACATTACACATCCCAGCTGATGCTGTGTGTGAGGTTCAACGCGATGATGAACAACCTAGCAGTCAGCAGCCAGAGATCAGATTTGATCTGTCATCGTTGCCACACATCAAGCTAGCCAACGGTGCTGCCTACGGGTGGAGCGTTGCCTCAGGAGCTACTGTTAATGCTACTGCTTGAGCTTTACTTGGGAACTTAGGCAATATAAATAATGGCTATAGTGAAGAACCAAACATTGAATGACTTAACCCCAGAATATGAAAATGTTCATTGGGGGTGAAACCTGCCGATATACAGGCATACAATATCTTTGTTCATACACTGTTGTTATACTTTTAACAGTTAAGTATAGCATATATACAATTAATCACCCCAACATTAATCTGATCATGACATTGTGCAACAACAGCACTGAACCACAATAACAACCTAATCCTTTAAAAGGTGCACAAGTTGTCAAGCCACAAAGTTTGGCTTCTGAACTTGAGTCAAGCCACATCACCAAAGGTTTTTGGGAGATGAAGTATCCTTGTAGGGATCCTTGGAAGGAGGCATCCCTCTTCTGTGTTCCTTCTCAAGGTTTCTCCACTTCCCTTGGATTTGGGGGGTTTATCCTTGTCCTTCAGAGGGCTTTGGTTAGGGGGGTTGCTTATAATGTGCCCTGTGAAGCAATTTGTGACTGTGATTAAAGCTGCTGTAGGTAAGATTTGAGAGTTGTAAAGAGAGAGAGAGACAGAAGAGACCCAGCTGTTGAAACTAAACGACCCAAAAATCGTCCCCTCCCTCTCTTCTCCCTCTTCTGCTACCTTTCTCTGTCATTGAGAAGGGTCACATTTCATGCATCTGTGATTGACAGGCAAGATGGATTCCCCGAACCAGGGAAGAGATGCCCTGATTGGTCAGAAATGAGCCAAGAGCGGTCGAAAATCAAAAATAGTCTCATATAGAGGCAGGTGCAGTCAGCTCGCAACAGATAATCTCACAACGCATTTTACTTACCAATAGCTGACGGATAGCTATGTAATTTCTAACAAATGACTCAAATAATAGCTCTGAAATCTTTCCAACAGCAGCTTTAAGGTCTATACAATCGACTTGCCATTGAGTTGTGTAAAAAACCAAAACAGCAACAACTATGGAATATTCAAGAAGACACCGCGTGAGCTGCGTATCGGTCCTCAAAGACGCAGGTGCACCAGAAGGTTGGCTGAATCGACGCGGGTCGGCGACCGTGGTCCGCGTCCTGGGAGCGTCCTGGGAGCAGGCAGCTGTACCGCCGCTGGAAAACAAGCAAGCCCCCCCCCCCCAGCCCCCAACCCCACAGTTCATGTGACACCGCCGGTGGAGAATAAGGCAGCCTCACTGATGCAAACCCAGCCAAAATGAAGACTCTGTAAATGTAAACAACCCCATCGCCCGCTGTAACATCTGCAACCTCAGAAAACGGGAGGCGCAAGGGGAAGTCGAAAGGGGAAGCTAATGGCGAGCGTGAGGCGGCGGACATGTGATGTGAGAGTAAATAAAGCTAACTGGGTCAGGGGGTAAAGGCAACTCTTAGGGTCCCTGCAGCAGACGGATGCCCAGGCCTCCTCCACGCTGGTGGTGGAGAGCCCCCTCCAGCCCCTGTTGTAAAGCGGAGCGGAGGGCCACAGCTGTGTTTTCACTGTGCTGTCTCCCCCT
>JAOPJO010000124.1:1761668-1773085 GCA_027123675.1 Molva macrophthalma | reverse complement strand
GAGTCTGTGCTGCACACACACACACACACACACACACACACACACACCCACACACACCCACACCCACACACACACACACATACACCCACACACACACACACACACACACACACACACACACACACACACACACACACACCTACACGCACACACACACCTACATGCACACGCACACACAAAAAAAAAAGATAATTAAAAGAAGAAATCTCAACTTGTGGTTCCGTTATAATTCCACGAATTATCCAGGTCGGACCAACGCATCATTCTTTGTCCTGGCTAACCCCCTTTGCCCAGAAGGGGCAAGGCCGCCATAATGCGAGGCGGCGCTTGACGTTACCACTACGTACAGCGTCACAGACTGCGAGTCCGTACTCTTTCAACCACAAGTACTGCACTGCACGTACGATTACAAAGTTCAACAGTCTGCTGCTTTCTCGTCCAAACGTAAACATGAACTTCGAAAAGCTGTCGATTACCACATTGGCACATAATAAAAAGCTATGTATTTTGGTCGGAGGAACGGGTGCTGCGGTAATCTGTTTTGGTCTGGCGTGTAGATTTTTAAGAAATAGAGAAAAAGTCCGAGTTGGAGTTGTATCGCAGCTTTTAATTCACCCTCTCAAATCTGGGAAAGGCATTTCTGTGGCTCTGGCAGAATGCCTCAAAATGGGATTGAAACATGGAGAACTTCAGGATCGGTATGTGAGCTACTATATCTACTGCAACTAGACTGAAGGTGACAGTGGTCAGGACAAATGAGTTGCATATGCTCTGGACTGAACTTTGTAAACAAATATCGCGCTGTCGAACATCGTTGGCTGAAAATGTGTAGTAAAAAGTATACAAAACACGTTATATGGTATATCTATATGGAAGTGAGAGTCGAATGTTGATTTCGTAGGCCATTGTATTACTGCAAAATCAAAACGCTGCCCCTTCTATGTAGACGACTAGAGCTGGAGTGGGCAATCTTGCGTAACTAGGTCTACAATATGTAATCTATTTTCAAGACAGTTGTGACACACACACACGCACGCACACACACACACACACACACACACACACACGCAGTTGTAGACTGTATGGTGGTACCATAGACTGTAGGATTGTAATATAGACTGTATGGTTGGACTGTAGACTGTTTGGTGGTACTATAGACTGTAGGATTGTACTATAGACTGTGGTTGTACTATAGGCTGTATGGTTGTAATATAGACTGTATGGTTGGACTGTAGACTGTATGGTTATACTGTGTTTTTGCAGGCACTGGCTGGTGATCACAGAGGACGGTCACATGGTGACCGGGAGGCAGCAGCCCCGGCTGGTGCTGGTGGAGCTGACCTGCGACGGTGGGAGGCTTTGTCTGAACGGTCCCAACATGGAAGAGCTGCAGATGCCCCTTCAGCAGCCCCACAATCCAGTCATCGATTGCAGGTGGATTATTTGTTTCGGTACACCGAGCAACATTGAGATTCACTGGGTTTGAGAAGCGCCACCACCACAGGCTATATGTCTATTTATCATCTTCTCCTTTGATGGAACAGCATTCTGTTCTAAACAAACCCTCATTGGGATTTGAAAAGGTGATGATGAGGATGATGATGAGAATGGTTTGAGTACATATATAAGAATTTTGTTGGGTAAAATTGGGTGATATTTTGAATAAAAAAGTGGCGGAGAAAATTAAATATATGTAATATATGTATATATGTATATATATATATATGTACCAAACATGTTGATTCTTCTTATCTCACATAAAAAATTGCACGCGGGAGAACACTAGATATTCATTAATAAAAATGTGTTTAGACACAATACATAACTTACTAAACTTCTCAATCTCCTCCTCCAGGGTGTTTGGTACGGACATCCAGGGGAGGGACTGTGGCGGCGAGGCAGCCCGCTGGCTCGCCCGCTATCTGGGGGGGGAGATAGGCTACCGCCTGGTGCACTTTGAGCACCACATGGAGCCACGCAGGTCTGCCGACCAGGAGAAGCTGTTCTCCCAGGACGAGGTGAACATCAGCCTGCCGGTCAAGGAGGCCAGGCTTTTTTTGTTGTTGTTCTCTGAATTACAAACTAATATTTGCTTGATATGCTGAAGTTAACGTCGGTCATAATGCGGTCGTAATTCTGTCGGCAATCTTTCTGTCTTGCATTTATTTATTCATTAACGTACATATTTAATTATTCGACCGAAAAGTGAGTTCATGTGCTGTAGGTAACAATTGTTTAAACAGACGGCCTTCAAAAATAAATGACTAATAGGTTCCCTTTACTACAACCACTTCACTGTCTCTTTCTACATATTTTTGTAATTCACTAATCAAGCAGAATTCATTAGACCCCTGTTAAATAAAAAGCTGTAATGTCTTTCGGAGGTACTCATAGTTGCTGTTCTTCGACCATCCAGAAGGTGGCATATCCTGACGTTGGGCCGGTGATGCTGCTGTCGGAGGCGTCAGTTGGAGACCTCAACGGCAAGCTGGAGAATGACGTCACGGTGGAGAGATTCCGTCCTAACATCGTCATTACTGACTGCAATGCCTTTGAGGAGGTATGATTCAACTTTCGATTTTTTTATCAGAATATAGGGTGGAAAAACCATGTGATGCATATTTTCATTTCAATTTTGTGCGAGATAAGCAATTCAATCCAAATAATTTGAACACAGCTTCTTCTGAAATCTATAAATGTTACTTAAACTGGGAAGTCTTTTCCCAATTTATAATAAATGTATAATTTATTACATTTTGTATTAATCTTTTTTTTATTACATTTTTTGGAGAGGGGGGAAATTTAAATAAAAATCTGTAGTTGTTGTTTTTTGTCATATTTTCCTAGGATTCTTGGAAGGAGTTGCTGATTGGTGATGTCAGACTCCAGCGTGTTATGTCATGTGGAAGGTAACCCAGACGTAGCTTCTGAAAAAAACTTTTACACTGTTACCATTTTTAACCTGGTGGTCACACATTATACAACGATTATATAAACATTAATGGAATCTTCTGTGATTGTATTGCAGGTGCATTTTTACCACCGTTGACCCAGAAACTGGTATTATAAGCAGGAAAGAGCCCCTGGACACACTAAAGGGGTAAGGTTGAAGAGTAACCCCACATGTATGTTTTTGTTATTTGTTAAACAGATTGTGTATCATCAGTGTTTGCTTGTTTTTACTAACTTCTCTCAGCAAAAGAGAAGTCGGTTGTCTAGTTTTTTGTTGGTCTTTATCATAATTATTTCAATATGGCCATTTATTATAACCAAGCTTGCAATGTGTTGCATGTACTCCATGGCACAAATTACGTGTAATTTCTAACCTTCCTGGTTGTAAAGTATGTGTTATATCTTGTTTCTTCAGATATCGACAGTGCCAACCGTCGGAAGCGAAAATCTACAGTAAATCACCGTTGTTTGGACAGTTTTTCACCGTCAAGAAGACGGGAATCTTACAGGTTGGAGATGTAGTATATAGGATTGGCCGCTAGGTGGAGGGAAAATCCCCACTTCGGATAGTCAGTCGATACAATGGTTGTATGCTGTTGGTGATCACTTTTAATTTAAAACTCTTAAGCAGCATAAAAAAAGCAAGTTCCTTTATGTACACTTCAGAGTATGAAACATTGATTATGAAAAATAAGATTAAAATCTCTAGGCAAATTTTGCCGTCCTCACAATAATATATAATGAAACACACGTATTTCATAATCAATACGTGCGTGACGTAACTGTTAAACACTTTCCTGTACACTACTGTGCTAGTATTTGCAGTACTGTACTGTAAGTCATATACTAATAGTGAAAATTGTATTAAAACAAAAATGATTAGGCTATTTTACATCTACTACATCTATATGTATACGATTTTTTTGAAAAGCAGTAGCCCACAATTTATAATTTATGACTATATGGTTGTAAAAATATCTCTTAAATAAATTAAAACAAATGAACTTCATTTTCATTTATTTATTCATAAATTCCAAGTCAGAGACATAAATCCAATTCACTCATTGATATGGGGAAAAAAATACCTTTTTAAATCTTTTTAAAAGTTTAGTTAGAATTGTTTTTAGTTATTTTGAAAACAATTCAAGACAAAAGTATGGAGAAACGGACAACAACAATGTTTTAAATGAAAATATACCACACATCATTGCAACAATGTAACCTACTTTAGAAATTTGCCTACGTATCTATTAGATGATGAGAACAGATATACTGAATATTGAATTAGTTTGAAGTGCCGCGATTATGGTAATTAATATGGACACATTTCCACCTATACATGTCAGTTACGACTATTAAAGACTTAATTAGTAGTACCTGTATGTTTTCATGATGGAAAACCTGGAAATTGACTGTTCAGCAAAAATAAGAACAACAGAGAAGAACGCAATAGGCCTTATTCACCGAGCGGCCATTTTGGTTCTAAACGCTAGCTGGGTGGGCGAACTGAATGTGGAATTCTGCATTCAGTTCCCCCCACCCAGCTAGCATTTAGAACCAAAATGGCCACTAGCTAGGTGCATAAAAGTCCATGGACACCATTAGCATTTGGGCATCGTCTCCCAGCGGACAGCTCAAGCCCCCAGCATCTTCTTGACCATGTAGCCCGGCATGTTGTAGATGAACAGGCCCAAAATGGCCACCAGCAGCAGGAGAAACACAAGCTTGATGACCAGCCAGCGGTATTGGTTGCACACCAAGTTCTTCATAGCTTTGAAAGGGATCAGGAACCACAGCAGTGCAATATCAGGTCGGCTGTAGGAAAGAGGGAAGGGAGCACACATTAAAAATTTTACTGAAATAAAAATACTGAGACGATTTTAGTTACAGCAAGAAATGGCCTATCCATATGGTAGACCATGACAAAAAGAATGGCCTTTTGGCTGCACTATTCATTACTTTTTAGCAGTGAATAGTTATTCAAGTTCAGTGAATTCCAGGTATACAGCATGTAAATTAAGGTAGGGGATTGGGACAACTTGCTCAACGTCTGGAGATTTGGGTTTGAACCAAGAACTTTCGGTTGGGATTCAAACACCCTAACCACTAGATTACCCGGTCGGTAGACTGTTTAAAGGTAGAAGGTGGGTGGGCGCACAGATAAATAATTTAAATTGAAATGTATAAATCCAAACACAGTTCGGGTCCACCGAGAAACCCATAATGGCTCCTCCACGGTAGACTGGTTATAGGAAGGAGGTGCGTAATCTGTACTTTTGCCATACCGCACAGCTCATGTGTGTAACTGTTTTATTAGGGTGACTAACCGATAGGTCTCGCGTCATGATTGGTTTGTGTGTGAGGCGTTTCGACGTCATCATGGATGGTGTAATAAGGTGTAACGGTTGGTGTCGGTGAAGCGGTTTGTTGGACAGCGTACAGTAAAGACTCAGGACACACAGACATGGGAAGGACGCAGTTATGTCATGGGACATTGAAGGAACTCAAGACAACTTTATTCACAAATTCCAGGTCTTGTGTATGTATATATGAAAACTGCACTCCCAATAATTCAAAGTCAACGTGTGTCCAACTCGACACAACCAGACCAAGGCAAACATTCTGTGTTTGTTGAAACAACGCAACACTAAAAACGAGAAAAGAGAGGGCAAACATAAAATAACTTTACTGAGCAGTCTGCATTTCATTGAGAGCTTTAAGGTAAACCATCTACCGACTTGCAACGTGGAATTGATTGACAATCCTAAAATGTGTATAGAAAAATAAGCAATTCCAGATAAAGCCATAACTATGCACCTGCAACTCCACCATAATGCCAATATAGCAAACAATGATCTCATTACCCTCCATAAGGAATCCTCTTTTGAACAGCAACACAATTGTTTTGTTTTCACAACAAGGCCTCTGCAATAGTACTCCAACTGAGGACTCATGAATTCCTTCTCAGTCCTATACTACTTACTATTTCTAAATGTATCAGATGCTTTAAACCAAAGCAATTTACAATGAATCAAGACACATGTCATTGTAGGAGTTAGACATCTTTTCAACAATGCCTAAAGGTCAGACGGTCCCTGTGGACATCGGAGATCGAACCCAGTACCTCTCGTCTGACCCGGCCCCTCGAATATCCTCGACACCCCGATAAATACATAGACAAGTAAAATACATTCCCCTGAAGAGCAATAAACTCTAAACCTCTAGCTTGTTCCAGAGTATCCGATAGAGGCTATATCTGGGCTTGTTCTGGCTACGCCCCCAGCATCTTCTTAACCATGTAGCCGGGCATGTTGTAGAGGAAGACGGCCAGTAGGGCCAGCAGCAGCAGCGCCGTGACGATCTTGATGGTCAGCCACCTGTACTGGTTGCACAGCAGGTTTTTAATGGCTTTGAAGGGGGTGAGGAACCAGAGGAGAGCGATGTCTGGACGGCTGGAGGACAAACAAACAAGATATTACCACCGTTACAAAGAGCGCACCTCTGACGTTTACCGCGGAAACATGGAAATTTCACGTTGTTTTTTTTTCCCTCTCCATAACTTCGTCCCGTTTGTTTTCTGTGCCTGTAAATGGTTTCTCTTTTTTCCTACAGTTTATTCCAACAGATACAAAGTCATAACATTCATCATTTGTCCAAGGGCTGACAATACATCACAGAAAATGGGTTAGCGAATAGTTAAAACTCTTTGCGAAGCGAAAAGAATCACCACATAACAAGAACGCAAATCACAGGATATCAAGTCAACAGCTTTGGTCAAGGGGCAACAAACTCATTTATCATTGGCTGTTCTGTGTGCCAAATGTCCATGGGTTTCCTCTTGGTCAGCCATGGACCACCTGAGTCGTGGATCGTGTGGACTTGTAGATGCCCTTCTGCTTCACCAAACTCCAGGGGAATCTCCTAACTTACTTCCTTTTCTTCTGGTGTTAATTCTGCCTTAGCAATGCCCTTCCATGTTCAGTTTTTCTGATGCTGCCATTATTACCTGGTCAATCGCAGGAATTCAGGACCACACACACGCACGCAGACCGCTCTCCTTGTGGTCCTGGTTTTGTTTCCGTCACCTGGGCAAGGATGGGTTTAGTCTCACCTGTGCATGGGAGATGCTTCCCGAACTCACCAGGCTCAACAGGATTATGTTTGAGTCTAAACGTGGGCCAGGTGAGACAAGATCACGGTCATGCAAACACATCCTTCTTCCGTTCCTTATTCTTCATTTCTGCTCTCCCATTAAGGTGCATAGCGCAAACCACCATGGGTCCTATCCTATCTTCTCTTTTCTCGGTCATGTCTTGGTTCCTCTGCGGCTGAATGGTATAACGTATAAAATGCCTCACTTGTAAAATGGTGTGTTATTTCAATTTTTCTTTTTTTTAATTCCTTCTTTGTCCTGTTGTTGCTTCTTCAGTAATTTACCTCTCGGTTCCTCGGCACAAAACATCTTGTCTTCTTCAACTTTATATGGATCCAATATGTTTGTAAGTCACAGTAGCCAATACACAAACATTGTTGCAATATTTTGACCTGCAGTTCAACATCAATTCTATACCAGTTCTGACTTAATCAACAAAGGCAAGATGGTGTTTATTTCAAATATTGTGTATGTAGCACTCCTATAGGGCAGACATCACAAGCTGACTTGAGATTACCCCAAAAAACGATGCCTAGTATAAAGTATACCATAATCAATCATTGTTTACTGGCTTAAAGAATGGGAAGTGAATGGGTGGGGGGACTCTTGTGAACTGTGAACTCTTGAATTGCAAGAGGCCCTCTGGTTTACTGACATCAGTAGGGAAGGGGACGAGGAGAGGTTGCCTGGAGAGGCTAATCGAGTTCCGAGCATCGTCTTCACCATGTAGCCGGGGCATGCTGTAAAGGAAAAGAGCCACAAGGGCCAGCAGGAGCAGAGCCAGCACAATCTTGATGGCCAGCCACTTGTACTGGTTGTACACCAAGTGCTTAAAGGCCCTGCATGGCCGAGGCACCAGAGCAGGCCAGTGTCTGGGCGGCTGGTGGGGGGACAGAAAACAACAGAAACGTTTAAGACCACCAAAACAAAGGTGGACGGTTATTTGTATTGTCATACATGCAACACATGTTGGCAAATGTGGATTCGACTGGGATAACTGGAAGATTAGGCAGAAGGGGCGAGAATGCTACTTAAAGACAACATGAAATTCTTGTTTTTGTTTTTTTTGCTGGCTTGTCCCCAGATTCATGCATTAACAATGCATGCCGCTAGTCATGCAAATAAATGATATCTTTACTGATTTTATAATCATCAATAATCCCTAATGAGCCAATCACATCCCTAATACACTTTGCTGCGCCCTTTGGCTTGGACATAAAGTGCATATAGGGCTGTCCTAAAGACTTCATGTGAAAACTGCTTAACAAAGCAAAAAAGAGGAACTTTGACAAATAAAAGTGTAGTAAATTCTTCTAAAAGTCAAAGGGATGTTAAAGAAAAATCTCAAATCTTTTCATCAAAGTCAAATATGTATTTGCCTCGTTAAGGTGTTTTCATATCTTTTTGTAGGATTTCAAGCCTTTGAGGACATCCCTATAAACGCCACATTACAGAAGCAACGTGTGCTCTCTGAATGCCCTTTCACATTGTCTTTAACAAAGTTGAGAGGCTGAGGAGGGATACAGAGGCACAACTTACCATGTGACCAGCAGATCCCGGGGGCCATCCAGCACACACAGGTGGTGCATGTGTCCTAGGTGTCACTCCTCAGATGGAAATAGTCCCTTATCGGTGTTGTCTCTAATTATTGTTTTATTTTCATTTATTTTATTTGAATTGTTTATAGGCAATTTAAGGTTGTTTATGAGGTTTTTTTTATACACACGTATTTTGTATACATGCTGCTTGCCAAAGTTGATGGTTATGTTTATGTTTAGTTATGTTTAGGATCAGTTTATCACGTTAATTGACACGTTGAGTTTTCCCGTTTTATTTAGTTTACATCACAATTCATCCTTGAGTTCTCCTTCTGGATGTGGGAGGTGGATCTGTTCGCTGGCGCGAAGTGGTCCACACGCCCACAAGGCGCGCGTGTGCGTGCTGGAAATGTGTGCGTTTCACTACAGACGGAGTGAACCACGGTCCGAGTCCCGGGGGAGCCCCTCGCTCAGGACAAAGGAGCGCCGGAGGGCGTAGAGAGAGAGGAGGAGGAGGAGGAGGAGGAGGAGGAGGGGGAAGGGGAGGGGAGGAGGAGAGATAAAGAGAAGGAGGATGGGGTCCATACTTGGGTTTCTCCAGTGGTTCTGGCTCATTGCGTCCCTCCCCAACGGGACTTTTCTCGGCCTCGTCCCCGGTCAGCAGGTGCAGCTCCGCCTCCACCTTGCCCTGCAAAAGAGATTGTTGTTCAGGGCGCTATTGCTCGGTAGACCACACCTCCCTTTGGGAACTTGACTTGCCATACCCACCCAACCCGCTGGGATGCATGTTAAAACACACCCCTTAGATCAAACATAGGGATCCTTCTTACTTTCCTTTGATTTTCTTTCTCTCTCCCATTTATGAGCTCATACGTTGGAGGGAGGTTTAGACCCTGCCAGTATGACGAACACAGCTACACATCAGATCAATCAGAATCATATACACCGCCAATGCCGCCACGCATTTTCATTGTGTCCGTGAGCCAAGTAGACCACGTACTGTCAGTTCAAACTCGTCCTCTTCGTTTCTGGCCACAAATGGCCACCATCCTTTGATCCTCTTCTGCTTGAAGATGGAAACCATGGGCATCTCCCCCTCGTTGGTCACCATCTCAATGGTGCACTGCTTTGGGGTCTTGGCGCCCCGAGGGAAGCGGTTGAGGTCCAGCTCGATGGCGCCTACAACAACATAGATTTAAAAAATAAAAAATGCTTTTAGAAATCCCCTCTAGACCTGCGACGCTCAGGGACCAGGAGGAGAACACAACACAACACATGGACTATGACGGTTTACTGGACCGACCATCAGAAAGTAATGAGATGGTTAGCTGGTTAGCTAGACACTTGCGGGGAGGTCTCACATACACTAAAGCGTTCCAATTTCAGTACACCATCAAATGATTCAAGAACATTCAAGACAACAGTCTGATCATTCAATCACTTCACCATCTGTTTTTTTTTTTAGTTAAGACACCCAGAAGGAGACGCCCCGGCGCACCTAAGAAGTCATCCGCAGAGAAGTGGTCGGCGTCCCACACTTGGAGGTTGAGGCGGGCGGGGATCTTGTACTCCGTCTCGTCCCAGGCGAACATGGACTCCTTCTTGGAGATGACGATCTTCTCCTCGGCCATCAGGTAGTCGAAGGGGTAGACGAAACGCCAGTTGAAGTTGCCCTCGCCCGTGATGGAGTGGTAGTGGACGTCTGTGTCCTGCTTGTCCTCCTGCTGGCCCTTCAGCCAGCTGTGGCCCCGGAGAGGTAAAACCCCACAGCAGAGGTGGACATGATACAGATGTTTTAGCGAGCCTAAGAGGTTACATACCTTTTTATGATGGGTGGTATTTATATTTCTTTGTATTTCATACTACAGGTGCAATGTTGCAACACAGCCAGCCATACATTAACAGAAAATTATTGTAATGATAGGTATAGTAAGAAATATATATAATAAGATAAGATATCACTATATTGTTTGATTTCTTTACAGGTTTGTTAGTGTATTTACAGAAGGTACGTTAGCGTATTTACAGAAGGTTTCTTAGTGTGTATTTACAGGTTTCTTAGTGTATTCAGATAAGGTTTGTTACTGTGTATTTATAGGTTTGTTAATGTTTTTACAGAAGGTTTGTTAGTGTAGCCACAGAAGGATTTTTTACCCTCGCACAAAGATGTCACTGGACTTCTCCCCGGTAAAGATGTCATCGTCCTCCAACACAACCTCATCTGTGTTCCAGACGATCACCCTCAGTTCAAACCTGACAGACAGACAAACGTATAGAGAAACAGACAGAGAGATATACATATAGAGGTACAGACAAACATACAGAGAGACAGACAGACATATAGAGACACAGACAGACGTACAGAGAGACAGACAGAACAATTTTAACAAAGAATGGAAACGTTCACTAGAATATAAAATGACTACAACTTCTACTTGGTGTAACAGACACATACAGTGTGCTAGAGCACACCACGTGGTTCGGTGGATCCACACTATGTATGAACATTGGATGAATCGCAGGTGGGAGAACCTACTTCTTTGGCTTCCGTGGTGAAATGTCGAGGGCGGGTCCAGGGGCAGTCATTTCTTTAGGGAACATGTCCACCCACATCTCTATCCTCCCCTGAACGAAAAAACATCACAACATGGAGATTAAGTGCCTGGCTGTAAACTGTACCGAACTCTGGGTGTGTCCGTGTCCGTGTCCGTGTGTGTGTGTGTGTGTGTGTGTGTGTGTGTGTGTGTGTGTGTGTGTGTGTGTGTGTGTGTGTG
>JAOPJO010000124.1:1711936-1723806 GCA_027123675.1 Molva macrophthalma | reverse complement strand
CTCTCTCTCTCTCTCTCTCTCTCTCTCTCTCTCTCTCTCTCTCTCTCTCTCTCTCTCTCTCTCTCTCTCTCTATAGGTTAAAACACATGCTATTGCATGTATCACCTGCTGATTAAGTGTTCTGATTATGTGCTCTGCTTATTGAAAACTGAATTGAGGTGGTGTTTACATGGGAGCCGGTGTTCAATTCAATTCTATTCAATTTTATTTGTATAGCAATTAATCACAGGTACAGTTCTGACAAACAGAGCTCCCTACTCAGGAAGGGCTACCTAAGCTAATGCATGCAAACTCCTTATTTTTGACACGTCAAAAGAATTATAATAATCATAAAGCCTGTCTATTATTATGAGCTACCTAGACTGAACCTACAGCAGAATCGTATGTATTTCATATTTGTATCAATGATCAGCTATGTAAAGTATAGCTTAACAATTTTACCATTACTGTTCCAAATCAGCCTACTTATGCGTGCCTAGGATATAAAATGGCTACTATTAGACAATGAAACAAAGAGTAATGTAGGCTACTGCGAGCCATACCAAGGTTGCAGAATCGTCATAAGCTATTTCTGTGTCTTTTGTTTGCAGTAGCTTGTGACGAGGCACTATATTTTTTATGAGATTATGTAATCTGTAATATGTGAATGTTGAGCCATCTGTGCCTTCTAGGACCAACCGGGTTGAATGTGGACGAGCGGTTGAGGTTGGCCAGAGAGAGGAGAGAGGAGAAGGAGAAGCTTCTAGGTACGTAGGCTCCCGTCTCTTTAAAAAAATAAATACATGACACACGGTAGCATGCGTTCCAGCGTTGAGTGGTGAGACTCTAGCGGGCTGCTTTCTGCCGACAGCGTCTCGCGAGCTCGGCCGCGCGGAGAGGGAGCAGCGAGCCAGGCGATACTATGAGCTGCAACTGGAGACGCGCAAGAGGAAGCTGCTGGAGCAGAGGGTGAAGGAGGAGGGGAGGCGGGCTGCCGTGGAGGAGAAGCGCAAGCAGAGACAGAGGGAGGAGAAGGTGAGCTCGGGTGAGGTTTGGAGTGGAGAGCAGGGGAGGGGAGGGAAAGGGAGGGGAGAGGAGGTAAGAGGAGAGCAGAGGAGAGAAGGGGAGAGGAGAGGATGGGAGAGGAGAGGGGGGCGGGGAGAGGAGAGAAGAGGAGGAGAGGGAAGAGATGGGGAGGGGATGGAAGAGGAGTGGAGAGGACAAGAGGGGAGGGGCCGATGAGAGGAGAGGATAGGAGAGGCGGATGGAAGGGGAGAGGAGAGGAGGGGATGGGATCGCAGAGAACCGTAGGGGAGAGGAGAGGATGGGACAGGAGAGAAGGGGAGGGGAGAGGGGAGGAGAGGAGGAGAGAGGAGAGGAGAGAAGGGCAGGGGAGGGGATGACAGAGAAGAGGAGGGGAGGGTTGGGCGATGAGAGGATAGGAGAGGAGGAGGGGAGGGGATAGGAAAGGAGGAGGGAGGAGGAGGGGAGGCAAGAGGAGAGGAAGGAGAGAGGTTTGGCTGTGTCAGGTCTCTCAAGTGATCAACTGGATCATCTGACTGATGTTTGTTTTTCCTTGATTTAAAAAGGAGCGTTATGAATCTGCAGTACGCAAAACGTTGGAAAAGAGCCAGAGACTCCAGCATAACCTCACGCAGAACTCCAGAGGAAGACTCCACAAGAACAGTGGTGAGTTAGCAGCTGTATCAGGGTGTTCTGTCACTCTTCTTGTGTTTCTTTCTTTCCTCCTTAACCCTCCCCCTCTATGCTTAGCTTTTGCCTCTGCGTGACTTTGCTCACCCCAAAGCCTTTGCTTGCCTCACCCCGTTTGCTCTTCGCTGCACGTCGCTCTCGGACAAACCCACCCGACCGACAACGCTATAGCTAGCCGCCGCTCACCCCTGACGGCGTGGGAGAGGAACCTGGTCAGCCGTCTGCTAACTCCTACATGCTCCTACCTGGCCAGAAGCCGGAGCGCTGGTTGTCTCTCGGGACAAGAAGGTATTAACCTCCTGAATGGAAGGACCGGTTTAGCCGTCTTGTTATGATGTGGTCACCTAATGGAATTAATTTAACTGTAAATGCTTTCTGGCTAGAAATGCATATGAAACCAGTAGTTCAAAATGTAACCAAAGCCTGAAATCAAAATGACCTCACCATCTCTGGAGAGAAACAGTTAATGCAGTTACCCACTTCTGATTGGCTCGATGTGGAGCACCATGCCCTAATTTGCGCTAACCAGAATGTTCTGGTGTAGGCGCTGCCGGTTAATTTTAGTGCTTCACGTCTAGCTTTGTGACAATTATAGCACCAGGACCCCAAACTCTTGCAGGTTGTTGGGGAAACTGTGCTCTTGTGACTAACATCGTTGTCCTCTCCTCCTCTCTTTTATAATCGCCATTTCATGACCTACATTGGCGTCATGTTCTCCTTCATTTGCACACCTCCCTCCATTTCTCTCAATAATGTCTACACAAACCCACAAAACACCCTTGACTCCAGTTGTCCATGTTTGTCGTCGTTCAGTTTCATGCCACTCCATGAACACCACCCCCAAAAACAACCAGGCCATTCTCCACCACAAACCACCGCAGCAGACTGGGCCAGCTCGCCTGAGTGGGCCGGCCCGCCAAACCAGGCCAGCTGCCCCCCCCAGCCCCGCCAAACCCAGGAGTCATAGTCTGCCACAGGTACTGGCCCAGATTCTGGCCTATTGTTATCATCAAAGGGTCCCTATTTTAACACAGGGTGTCAGGGTGGTAAGCCATTTACTAACCATTTCAAAATCTATCTGCTGGTGACATCACATATAGTGTCCATCACATATAGTGTCCATTCATATAGTATGATAGATGGATTAACCGTGGAAGATTGGTGTATTGTACCAACTGGGTAGGCTGGAGTAGTTGGATCCATCCATTATACATCTTTGTGGACATTCCCACTTGGGATGTCACCAGTGGCTTGATTCCGAATTGGCTTGTACTGACTTAGTAAAATGGTAGTAAAATATGGGCCCTTTCGGTTGCTTTCATCGTGATTTTCAGTTATGGATCCATTTGCATGCGACACTGCTTTAAAGTCTTCTTAGTCACATTGTGTATGTCTTGATAATCGTTTGCTTCCTGCTGTAGATCAAAGCAGAGAAGCAGCACCAGCTGGACAAGAAATCCAAAACTCAATCGAACGCAGGAACACCACCTGTCAAAACTTCCAGAGCCAAATCAGCACCAACTAAAACAAACCAAACCACTTTACCTACACCATCGCCCCAACGGTAGGAAAGCCTCTGAAAAAACCTGACTGACTTGCAGAACTAGAAATGTTACATAGTATAAATGCTTGAAGACCTACCTCTTCAGACAGGCCTTTGGACTGAATTTGGACAATTTGTTTTTAATGCTCAGCTTCTTGGAACTGTGGACTTTTCGCCAGATTTATTTTAATATCATAATAAGAAATGTTAAAAGTGTACTGCCATGAATACCTCTGTGAAAGTAAAAACTTTACTTTTTGATCATCTGGTCTTCAAGAACTCCCAGACGGCCAATAAGAAGACAGTCCTTTTCTATGCCGCCGGACCTCCCCTCCGTCCCCGAGGAAGAGCTTCCTGTCTGTGTCCCCGCATCCTCTGACCATGCCCTATATGACCAAGCCCCCTCTGGCCCCACCCTCTCCCCTGGCAACGCCCGGCCTATCATCCTAACCGAGGAGCGCCCACCAGGGGTTCTGGAGGTCGTGAAGTGTCGTCCCGAGTCTCTTCCTCGCTCAGACTCCCTGGATGATTCCAAAACTAAAAGAGCTTCATCAAGGACAGAGCCCGACAAAGGTAAGCCTTCCCTTTTGTAAATACCCTCACTAAATAAATACGGTACTTATGCATCTCCTTTTTAGCATTGTGTTGTTACGTTAAGCATGTTTTTTTGTTCTGTAGACACTTTCTGATTGGCTCAGCTTTGAGCCAGGTGATGTTACATACATACCCAGCTTGAGTGATGTTAGTTGGCACCACTATAACGTTATAGGCCGCAAAACATTTGAAACACTACCTGAGGTTTCATCTACAGGTGGCGCCTTCCCTGGGGTTAGACTTTCAACGTGTGGTGATTCTTTAAGAATCTCTCTCTCTCTCTCTCTCTCTCTCTCTCTTTCTCTCCCCCCCACACTTCTCCAGGCGCCCCACAGAGTATAGCTGCTACTGGTGCGCACAAACCTCCTGAAGCAGCAAGCAGACCTGCCGGTGGGGGGACCACGAACCGAGAGGAGGCCCTGCGTCTCTTGGCGGAGAGGAGGAAGGAGGCGCGTCTGCAGCGGGAGCAAGAGGAGCAGAGGGAGAGGAGGGAGGAGGAGGAAAGGTAGGAGTCGTTTGTGAGATGGATCAGAGCCCAGATGCATTCAATGCCAGACGAAAGCATGCATGCTTTTTAAACATGTTACATTGTCAACAAGTAGACACCAATGTTATAAGAAGGGAAATTACTGTGCTGCAACCAAACATGACATGCAGGATAGGCTAATGATAATTGCCTGTGATAGGATTGTGTGCTTGTGTGTGCATGCGTATACAACCCGGCAATGGGCTAGCATCCATTTCAGTGTGCCGAGCAGGGGAAGGTTAGCGTAGTGGCTAGGGTGTTCAAATCCCATCCGAAAGGTAATAAGTTAGATCCCCCATCTCTGCAATACCTGTAGGCATCCTTGAGCAAAATTATCTAACCCCTACCTGTTCCTAAATGACATTACCTTGGATAAAGAAATAAGAAATAAATAGGACATGCTTTTAAAGCCCATAATAAGCTATGACCAAGAAGAAGTGACCCAATGCATCAATGAACGTACTCAACTCTGGCACCGTGGGCGCGTCCAGCCGCAGTCGTGAGGAGGCGGAGCTGCGGAGGGCGGAGCAGGAGGAGCTGAGGAGGGCGGAGGAGCGCTCGCGCCAGCAGGCCGAGGAGGAGGCTCGCCTCCACATTGAGGCCCAGCGTCTGGTGGAGGAGAAGAGGAGGAGGGAGGAGGAGGAGCACAGGAGGGCTGAGGAGGAGCGCACTCAGGCCATGAGGGAAGCGGCCCTGCTCCAGAAAAAGGTAAACCAGGCAGAAGTCCCGGAGATCAAACACAGGCACCAACCCAGACTATGACACTAATGAAAAAATTGCAGCAAGGACATGATAGGAGTTTTTTATTTTCTGATTTCTTTTTTTTTAACATGCACATTTATGTTGATACTTCTGAAAAATTGGTAGTGGGGCAAGATTCAAAATGGACTCTTTTGCATTCCTGGAGTCTTCTCCCTGTTGTTCTCCTCTTACTCCTCTCCAGAGAGAGGAGGAGCAGGCCATTGAGAGGGAGAAAGCCAAACAGGTGAAGAGGGAGAGGGAGGACCTGGCCCAGAAGGAGGACGCTGAGCGGCAGGCGAGGAGAAAGGTAACAAACGTAAAAGTGAAACACAGAGAGAAGTGTCCAATGACGGATGCTAGAGAACTTATTACTCCTCTATTTTGTTGTGTTCCATGGTTTCTGCTTGTTCTGTGCTACTAATATGTTGGCCCATTTGGCACTTAATGCACTCTTAACCTTCTCAAGGTTTCTCCTTTAGGATTTTGGGAGTTTTTTTAAGGCTCTTAAAAAAAAACCTTTGGTATAACGCTCCCTTAAACCTTTGGTACAAGGGAGCCTTTTATTCTGTAGCCTGTGAAGCCTTTTGAGACTGTAGCTTTGATTAAGGGTTATGCAAATAAAATAAACTTGTTGAAAGGTTGAATTAAACAGAAAAATGATATTTAGTAATCCAAAAGGCTTATAGGACAAAAACAAAAAAAGTTGTTTGTTTCTCTCGAACTTCACAAATGATATTGGCCTACACATATGCCAGTGTTAATAACGTACAGCTGCACTTATTAAAGAAACCCTTCTGCCTAAAATTGAACATCAATTTTAATGCCAGATCCACTTTAAAAGATGGGGAATGTTGTTTTTTTCCAGCGCCTGGAAGAGATCATGCGGAGAACGAGGAGAACCGATGCAGCAGATACGGTGAGCTTCCAGTAGAACTTTACCCTCAAGGAGTTCTGTCGCCCATCCCGACCACCCACCCCCAGGTAACGCCCTCTTGTAAAACTGAAACTTTCCATTGGTTGGGTTGTTACCGGGCAGAAAGTTCCGCCGGACAGGATCGCTCCGACCGAAACCCGACCGAAGGAGAACACGGATCCGGTGAACAACGGCCACACCGGGCCGGTGATCCGGCAGACGGCCGGGCTGAAGCCGGCCCAGAGGGGCGTGACCGGGATCGAGGACATGGTGCCCGTGGTGGCCTTCAAAGAGCGCCGGGCCATCAGAACGCTCACAGGTCTGGACGAGATCCAGACCCACCAAAGAACAGGTAGGAGAGGACTGTGGGTCCCCCCGCAGTGCACCATGGCACAGAACCAGGGACATGGGACTAGTCCAATCACCCAAAAGGTGGAAGTTCAGAACTTCACGCATTGCAACGAGCCAAGGCACGCCCCGGTACTTAGAGTCAATGCTCTAGTTGTTACAACGCATAGACTAATGGTTGAAATCAGGCAAAAACAAAGCAGGACTTTCCAAATCTCAAACTTCCACAAAATAGTCATGCCTTTGTTTACCCACAGTCACTCTGCAAGTAAGCAGCCATTTTACAAATCTGCTGGGCAAGTACAGTACATCCAAAGGATATGAGTAGAGGAATACATCATGCTTATGCGTCTATAATTCTCAACAGATCTGGGATGAGAACTACATAAGAAGTTTGTATTTTTCAAGCTTTGAAATCATTACATTTTCTTTCCTTCTCTCCCTTTATCCTAGAAGTCATCTGAGCACCATGACACCCTGCACGCCCTGAAGAGGCGTTGTGTTCTCCACGTGGTATTTGCTCCAGTACAGTCACTGTCCTGCACTTTTACAGAGCATGGGACAAAACAGCCAAAGTTGAATATCTGCCATTTGTGTGCTATTCTCTCCATTTAAGCAGTGTCACAAGTCATTCTGCAGATTCAATCATTGGTGTGGCACAGCTTGTCGATATTAGTGTGGAACTAGAGCACTATTATATAAATTGTGGAATTGTTTGTTCTCCACAAGCACAACAACATACAATATGTAGTACACCTGCCGTTTGCTTCAGCGTGTTCAGAAAATTACGTTTATAGAAAGCTCCTGAAAAGGTTGGGATGTGGTTAGATTAAAATGATATTTGCACTGTCTTTATACTATAATACTTTATACTTATTTCCCCAAAGCTGCTACTTCATTTAGTGAGGCCATAGCTGTGTTGTGTATCGTTTCCAAAGAATGCTGTGCATAAAGTGTTATTTAATTTAAAAATGGTAATCATTTTACAATGCAAAGCTTTAGGTGTAGGGCTTGAGTCGGTTTATTGCAATGTGAAAAGTGTTACCACAAATGCAACCTTTCCAAGTGTATTTGATCTTCCTGATATACCACCACTAGTTATCACACCTGTAAAAGTGGATTCCTTATAACCCATGGTAAAACTTGAACATGTATGCCATATTAGATTAAACTTGACCTTAAGCCCCATGTCTCCTTGCTGATTGAAACCTTGCCGATTACGGAGACATAACAAAGGTATGCAAAATGACGGTATACCTAAAAATGTAAAAATGGCTAAAAAACAATATCAAATGTACGGACACATAAAAAAAGGCATGCAAAATTACGGTATACTTAAAAATGTAAAAATAGCAAAACAAACATTAAAACTTCCAACAAAAAAAAAAAAAAGCGGTACAAATTGGCTATGAATAAAAAAGGTCTGGACTCCTGTGACGCTCACGCCACGCCTGGGTTGATGTGACACGCGAGTCAGGGTTCCTGAGAAGAAGCAGGAAGGATCCCGGTCATGCTCAGCAGCCGTCTCGTTTCCTCCGTCCGTGCGCCCAGCCGCAGGACCTCCGTCTCCAGCTCGCTGCCGTACAGCACCGCCCCGAAATCTGCATCTGCAGACGGCTCACGTCAGCCTCACTGCACTTCACTGGTTACCCTTACCATTTCGTTATTACGGTTTTCAGCTTCTATCCAAAGTGACTGACATGTCAATAAGGAGAAGCTGGGGTTAGGCATCTTGCTAGGATTCCAACAGGTAGACTGTGGTCACAGGGGATCGAACCCAGTATCCTTCGGTTGAGAGTGAAAACGCCCTAGCCACTACACTATACTGCCCGCTAACAAAACTATTTTACAAGCACAAACTGATGAATGACAAATCGCAGGATTAACAAACCTTGAATGAGGTTGCATAGAGTTGTAATGCCAAGGTGCTGGAATTTGACTTCCTGGTTCTTGAAAAAGGACAGGATGATTCCCATCAAGATGCTGTAGTGCGGTCTTAGTAATCCGATGACTTCCCCTGAAGTCACAGTTCAATATTGCACATACATCACATGGAATTAAAATAGCAATCAGAGGTTTATCATTTTAAGTGGATTTTAACACATTACATTTGAGCATAGGTGAATACATTACCATTCATTTGTAATTTGCTGAAGATGGCGATACAGTTGTATGTCAGCTGAAGATTTCCGTTGGTTCTTGATAATTTTACCAGTCTTAAAACTTCTTCTGATGTCATCATTATGGACAAGTATGACTGAAGTGTATCTGAACATGCAAGTAGAAAGAGTAAACAATGAATTTAATAAGAAATAAATCTAGTCATTCTGCAACCAAGTAATATCTAGAAGGCTACTAGATTACAAGTAATATGCATTACCATAATCTAGTTATATATAAAATTTAACTTTTTAATCAACTTTATGAATTCAATATGTAAGTATTCAAGTCCTTTTCAGAAGATGTATTCCCAGCCAGCCAAAATGTTCTGTTGAGTTATGGAAAAACTAAATGTGTGCAGTTCAATTAAATGCAAATCGGTGGGACCCAGGTGCCTCACCAAAGGACATCAGGCGATGCAAGCAGGAAGTAAGGCGTATCAGAGCTTCCACGGGGGTCCCCGGGGAGAAAAGAGCGTGGAGTAGGCCTGGCAAACACTCGCTTTCCATCAGGGCCTGAGACCAGATCAGAGAGGTCCAAACCAGTAATATACTTTCAGTTAGGACACAAACGCTTCACAAACAACTCAAACAAATACGAGTCATTTGGGTAGGGTTCCCCAACTGAAAAGATATAAACAGTATTTTTGTATTTCTTAACCGGATTTGACTACTATTTAGCTAGCAAATGCTTTAATCTAAAGTGTTTTAAAATCCAAGTGAAGTAATGTCCACCTGTTGGCCCAAGCAGGAGCAGCTCAGAGAGTGGACAGTGGTGCAACTGTGTACGATGACATCACAGCTGGATCTGTGGCGCTGGAGCATCTGGCCAATCACGTCAAACACCCCCTCGCTCACAAGAACCTCCTGAAAGACATAATTATAATGGAAACCATTTCCGTGGACTGATAAATAGGTTAAAGCGTCCTCTTTTATAAACCAATATCAACCTTATCGGCAATGGGAACATTGAAAGTGACATTACGTGGAACGCTGGATGTGCGGCGAGGGTTGACAGCAGTCTGAGTGCTGACTGCACACACTCCAGCACGGAGGAGGACAGCAGCGTCTTCAGAGGCCAAACATAGTCCAGCTCCAGCAGCTGATCCTGCACCACCACTTGTACAACATCCGGTTAGTAGATGAGCGTCAGTTCTTCGTTTTTGCAATTAGTAATAATAATGATAATCATAATGATGATCATCATTTATAATTACCATTTCGGCAGAGCATTTGAAGGCATTTACATGCTTGGCATGCGTTCTGAAAATGATAACATTGTATACTGAGCAAGTAGAAAAATATAGACCATACCAAACCAATTTGCTGAAATACCAGATATTAATAATTCATAAATGAAAATGCATCTAAATTTGCGGCAAGACGTTTTAGATTTTTTTAAAAAGTGCAAAATATGAAATTTTTGTACTAAATACCAAATTAAAATCTTGATACAGCATTACCAACACTTTTGAGAGTAGAGCTTCAAATGATTCATCACCCACTATTTAAAATACATGAAGCGTCATCCAAAGTGACCGTTAAAGATTTATTTTTAATTGCCGTTTGCCAATTGTCTTACCCAGATTCAGACGAGTTGTTTCATTCCAAATTCATCATCGTGCCTCCAGAAGGGGAGAACAGCGCTAATAGGTCAGATAATTCATCACCATTTTCAGCACCGTGATTATTGGGCTCCCTCCGTGTTAATTATCTGCCTTTTTTGTAGACAAACTACAATCTTGTTGTGTTGTTACTGGCACTCGTTTAGAAAAAGCGACTATACAGAACTCATTGGAAATCTTTGGAAACTAATTCAAATGTAAAAAAATGTATTCCCTTCACATGAACAGGAGCCATGCTATAATCACATGCTAACCAAGCGAGCTCCCCTTCTGGACGCACAATGATGAATTTGGAATTAAACCACTCGCCTGAATCGCTTGGTAAAACTGGCAAGCGCCAATTTACAGATATATCTCGCCGTATCCCTTTAATATACATTCATACAGTCATTAAGGGGGCAGGTATGGGGTGAGCACATCTTGCTCAAGGACGCCTACAAAGATAGACTAGAGTACATTGTGATTGGAACCCACAACCAACCCCCCTTCGGCCCTACACCTTGTGCACAGGCGAGGACATGAGCATGAGCAGGGACTTGAGCAGGTAGCGCTCCCCGATGCAGAGCAGGCGGGCGTGGTGCTCTGGGTCGGCCGCCAGGTTGACCAGGGCGGAGCAGCCGTAGAACTGCACCCTGGAGTCGGAGCCCTGCAGCAGCACCACCAGCACCGGCACCGCCCCCGCCCTACACAGCACCCTCCTGGAGCACACTTGGGAGGACAGAGCACAGAAACAACACTCTAGGGGGAGTATTGGCAAGAATCGGGCGATACGATACACATCGCGATGCATAAACTGACTTGTGCACTTTTTGTTTTTAGCTCTTGTTTTGATCCTTTTTTGTATGTTGCGCGTGTGTGATTATGTCATTATCTCTGATGGATCTATATAATTAGGAATGGACTTTTGCACCATATCATGTGTATGTTGGTAACAGAGCCTTAAAAGCCCATTTGGGCTGGGCACCTATAAGGGTGCAGGATACTTGAATAAATCAATCGATCAACGTTTTGAATTATGATAGAATGTAAGTGTGCAGTTCAAAATGGCTGCTAGGGTTCCTGAGCAGCATGCGTTGTGCACCCCCCCCACCTGACTGTGTGAGATTCAACAGCACCCACGCTGCATTCTGCTGGACTTGAGGATCGTAGGACTTGGCTAAAACCAGCAAGGGTATCACTCCCTCCGACACAAGAGCATCACTGTTTGATTCTGTTCAACAAAAAAAGAAAAAGAAAGAAAAAAAGGGACCCGTGTCAGCATAGCCTGAACGCCGGCACCCGGCACCCCGTCTGACTCACGGTCACATGGGGCGCTCTTCTACAAAGGGTTCAGGGACATTGTAGGGTCATTTTTAACGTGTAAGCTAAATTTCTTCAGTCCTATTATGCATTAACATTAAACCGTGCTACCAATTCCCACAACCATTGGAAATGTGAATTGTTTAACATGACAGCAGCATGATAACACTCTCTGAAGGGCGTTTTGAGCAGTGTTGACGCTCTTCTGGCTGCCCGTCCCCGCCTACCTGAAGAAGCCAGCATGGTGACACAAGCGCAGGCGTGACAGCGGGCCCCCGGGTCCCCACCCCGGATCATCTCCAGCAGGGGAGGCAGCATGCCCATCTCAATCACCAGCTCCTCGCACACTGGAAACACACGCGCGCGCGCACACACACACACACACACACACACACACACACACACACACACACACACACACACACACACA
>JAOPJO010000124.1:1685897-1707727 GCA_027123675.1 Molva macrophthalma | reverse complement strand
TGTGTGTGTGTGTGTGTGTGTGTGTGTGTGTGTGTGTGTGTGTGTGTGTGTGTGTGTGTGTGTGTGTGTGTGGTTGAATGGACAAGTATTGTGGATGGATGTTTAATGTTTAACCAAATGTAATTTATAACCCAAAACCAATGACAACCTAACAACCAATGTCGCCTTTCTTGAGAGATAGAGCGAGAGACAAAGCTGAGACTGTATGCTTTTAAATGTATTCACCCAGTGGTGGTGGAGGAGGGTGAGGCGGAGGCGGAGTTGCCGCGGCAACCGGCCCTGGATGACAGCCTGGTGCTGGGCGTGTACGTCCACCGGACGGATCGGCTGAAGACTGACCTGCGCCTCTCTCACCCCATGGTGAAGATCCACGTGGTGGATGAGCTGACGGGGCAGTACGTGAGGAAAGAGGACAGGTAACTTCCCCTTCCTGTTGACCATATTAGGGTACATGGAGGATGGAGGTAGGATAATATGGTGGCTAGGGTGACTCCCACCTTTTATGGGTGGGGTCGGATCCCCAAATGTCCGCAGGGTTGAGTGTGTGGAGTTTATTTTGTGGTAGTGTGGTAGACAAACGATCTGTTAAATTGATTGTGTTGTGATTGATATATATTTTTGGTAGTTTGAATCTATCTATCTCTTTAACCTCTTTAAGACAATGTATAAAAAGTGTTAAAAAAGGACAATACAGTCTTGGCCACAAGTTCATCGTTTGTGACACATTGAGTTGATTCCAGCTGTATAATTGTTTCTACTTATTACTATTACTTTACTTTTGCAGCCACCGGCCAGTGTCGTCGTTCTACGAGCAGGAGAGCGTGGAGCATGTTCTGCCCATCATGACCCAGCCGTTCCACTTCAAGAAGAACAAGTCCACCATCCCGGAGTGGGAGGAGCAGATCATCTTCAACGAGCGCTTCGGACACTTCCTCCAGGACTTCGGCGACGCTCCACGGGTCATACTCTTCTTCGAGGTCAGGGAGAGGGAGAGAGAGACGATCGGATCCGATATCTATCTATATCTATTTCCACACCAATTCAGCTCCATTATCTTCTCACTTTACGGGCAAAAAAGGATAGTTTTATTGTCGTGCTATAGAAACACCACATGGTGTATATGGTTTGTTGACGTCATATATTTTAAAGTTAGTATTTCCTTGGACCCTTGCAACAAAGAGACGTTCAAGCGCTAAGCTAGGAGATAGCCAGTGATTGTTGCAGTAATTTGTTGATGTAGCCTTATATATTGTCTATGTGTCACTTCAAATGTTTTTGGTGTGTTTTAGGTGCTGGATTTCATGACCATGGAGGAAGCCAGAGCCCATGATGTAGGCAAGCAGGAGAGAGGGTTCCGGAAGGTCGCCTGGGCGTTTCTTAAGGTGAAATAAGGCTTAAGTCCTTTCACTTATTCATACAAATTTGCCAGGAGGAGGTTGTATCCTTCATGCCCTCTTCTGTGTCTCCTCTCCAGCTGGTGGGAACCAATGGCGTGCTGAACGTGGACAGTAAGCTCCGCCTCCAGCTCTTTTGCCCGCCCGCCCGGGCCAAACCGCAGCCCAAGGCCATAGAGGTGGTGGAGTGGTGGAGGAGGTATCCCCGCAACAGATACACATCCACCCTCTACGTCACCGTCAAGGGACTCAGACTCCCGGAGCACGTGAGTAGGAGGGCGGGGATAAGAGGGTGGGATAGTCTAGTGGTGAGTCAATACATTTTCGATGTAACAACACCGATTTAACAACAAGAGGTGCCCCGTTATCTGAGTAACATAATCGAGAGCCATGTGTGAGCTGACGTGTGTTGTGGTTATTTGGGTGGTGGTTGTTGTGGTGGTGGTGGTGGTGGTGTTGTCGGCGTGCAGGTGGACCCCAGCATGCGCTCCATGATGGCCCTGCAGGAGGAGCGAGGCAGCACCTCCTACAGCGAGCTCCAGAGTGAGGTGACCAGGAAGAGCCTGCCCCAGCCAGCCGAGCAGAGCCAGGCCGTGTTCAGGTGGAGCAGGATGCCAGGCCAGGTGGGTGCTACAGTCCATAGTACCCCGGACGTAGTCCATGTTATTTCTATAGCCCTTTATCAGAGTGACAGTCTCAAAGGGCTTAGGGTTAGGGTGGGGTGTTGTTAAACGTGGGCCATGCCTTCATTTTGAGAACACCCAACCCTAACACCCCCCCCAACCCTAAGCCCTCTTAACGTGCACAGGAAAACATCCCTAAATCCAAGGGAGGAATCCTATAGAAGGAACACATGTACGACCCTGTTTAACTCCTCATCGTGTTACTATGAATCTCAGGCTCAGAAAGAACTTCTTTCTAAATAGAGCAGTTCATAGTAAGAAGCTTGTAATGGGTATTTATCTCTCTAAACACTACCAAACTTTCATGTGGTAGCATAATGCTGTACATTATTAAAGTATGTTCACATAGTATTCCCAAACAGGCTTCACACCGAGACCTTTTGGTTTGTAATGTTTTGTGTCAGGTCTGTCGGATACCCAACAAGCCCGTGCTGTCGTTCCGGGGCGGTCACATGGGCTGCTTCACCGTGCGCTTCTCCCACGGCGGTACGGTGCTGGCTGCAGCCTGCGCCGACAGAGACGCCTTCCCTGTCATCGGTGAGCAACCCCCCCCACCCCCCCCCCAGCTAGGAGCAGCTCCTAACTCGTCACTCACTCACTCACTCACTCAGCCACTCAGAAGAAACCTGCAGTCCTTTTAACGGTTCAGGAGATCACCCTTTGTAATGTGTAACTAAATATATAGTGATCAATAATTAACCTACAGAAGAAGAAAAGGTGTACTTTATTAAACCCAGATGGGAAATGTGGGTTATACAGCAGTACAGTTTCACCAGCAGTATTTAAAAAGATAATTCATAATAAATACCAGATGACACTATTAACTACTAAGCGTGTCGGCTGTCTTCAGTGTACGAGATTCCCTCTGGCACCGTGTTGGCGGTGTTCAGCGGCCACCTGAGCATTGTGTATGACCTCTGCTGGTCCAGAGACGACCGCAGCCTCCTGTCAGCCTCCTCCGACGGCACCGTCAGGTAAACACAGGACCCGGGAGTTCTTTATGCTCAGCGAAGCTGTTTGATTTACACCTCGCCACCAGGGGGCGTCTTTTCCCAACTCTTAATCTGATTATTATCTATCCCCCCCAGGGAGTGGAATGTGGAACGGCTCTTGGGGGTCGCCCAGAAGGTGCTGCCCCACCCGTCCTTCGTGTACAGCGCCCGCTACCACCCAGCCGCGCCCCACCTGGTGGTGACCGGGGGTTACGACGGCCTGCTGAGGGCGTGGCGTCTGGACGTGCGCGACGTCAACGGCCAGCTGCTGCAGGAGCTCGAGGGGCACCACAGCTTCGTTAACGCAGCGTGCTTCGACTGGGAAGGTACGCTGATTATCGCCCTTTGACTTACAATGCAGAACAGAAGGTGCAATGTGACATGGGTAGGTCATAATAATAATCATAATAATAATTATTATTACTTATTATTAATTGTTATATAAAGCAAAAGAATATATATATATTTTTTTACATGGTGTTTATTTTCTCAAGTGAATCCCAATGTTATGTCATTTCCCATCTCACGTCCCATTCCTGGTGGATCTGCGTCTCTACCCAGGCAAGAGAATGTTCTCCGCGGACAACACCGGGGTGATCATCGTGTGGAGGACGCCGGTCGGAGACGGGCCGCAGCGGCAGCCGTGTGAGGACTGGTGCATAGAGAAGGTAAGAACCAAACGCTCTGAGCGTTACCTGGAGAAATACGACGGTGACATTGATTGACGTGACTGTTTGTTTTTGTGCCACCCAGCAAATAATATTGAATATCGAAAACAATTGGAACTAAACTCCTTGCTTGGATAATCTACGGACAAAGTGTGGATAACTCGTTCGGGTATGTTATTGGTAACGTATTGATAACTTATTGATGAGCGAATGCCGGTTTCGCAGAGGATCGAGGAGCGGGACCTCGGTGGGATGCCCATCAACATGTTGGAAGTTCATCCCAACGGACGGCGTCTGCTCATCCACGCCAAGGACAGCGTGCTGAGGGTCATGGACCTCAGGATGTAAGCACCCGCTTTTCAACTGATTCATAGAACTCGCAAAAGTAGTTATATTTCATGCCAGTGAAAGTGAGGGTGTGGGTGTTTTGAATATACTGATGTATTAGCGGGTCGCACTAGCGTGGCCTCTATAAGACAATTTCATCATGTTTTATCAATGATAATATTGGAACTGTAATTGCATTTGTGTACTGTCAATGGGTCAAAAAAAAAGATATGTATTAATTGCCATGTATTCCACCATTTTTTTAGATCAACTGCACTTTACTCATCTAGATGGGATATTAGGTCAGAAAGCGGGGAGTAAAAATGTCAACCAAGACTCAGGTTAACTATCTTTCCTCCAGCCTGGCCGTGAAGAAATACACGGGAGCCACCAACTACAGAGAGAGGATCTACAGCACCTTCTCTCCCTGTGGGAACTTCCTCTTCTCGGGCAGCGAGGACGGCATGGCGTACGTCTGGAATGCTGAAACTGGTGAGATTTGATATTGTTCTTCCTCTTCCTGTTGTTGTTGTTGTTGTTGTTGTTGTTGTTGTTATTGTTGTCCTCCACCTCCTCCTACTACTTTTTCTCTTTCTCCTTTCTCCTGTTTACACTGCCACCTTTTAAGTCATTCAGCCCGATGGCGCGGCGGTTTTTATAACCCGCGGGACGTGTGACATCATGTGGTTTCCTAGGTGACCAGGTGGCGGTGTACTCGGAGCTCTGCTACCCCACGGCCCTGCGCGGCGTGGCTTTCCACCCCCACGAGAACATGGTGGCCTTCTGCGCCTTCGGTCCGAGCCAGCCCATCCTGGTCTACCTGTACGACCGCAAAGGTATAACGGAACCAACCCAGTGGGCATATCGGCTGTTTTTTTCATATCACCATGAGAAAAATCTCTTTATGATACTTTGAAGAGAGAGAACTGTATTCTTGAAATGGAGTTACTCTTCTTTTGGTCGCTTTGTTCGATCCCCGGTTCCTCCTTGCTGAGTGTCGAGGTGTGCCTGACAGTGTCCCAGCTGGAGGCCCGGACCATCAGAGGGGGCAGCAGGTCGGCCTCGACGGACACCAGCACCAGGACCGCTGAGCCCATGGCCGTCCTGCTGGACAGGACGGCCTCCGCGCCCACGGACCGCTTCGCGCAGACGGCCCGGCTGTCGCTGAAGATGCAGCGTGTCAAAGACAAGCTGGACTCTGTCCTGGTAAACTCACTTCTTCATCCAGCTTCAGTATCTCCACCTTAAATGAGATGGTGAGACTGGTTGCTGGTAGTGGATAATGATGAATGTCTTACATGAACTGACAGGCTTGCCATCTCCTTTTTCAGGACCCGCATCACAGCGCCTCAACCCCCGGGTACATGTATGATCAAGGTGCGTGTTGGTTTCTTTCTTTGCTTTTGGGACGTTTTCTTGTGTTACACCAGACCCATACGGGCTCCGACTTGGCTCTATGGCCCAAGCTCCTGTCTGAGAACGTCTTCACGGGACCAGATTGGAGGCGGACATCTTGGGATGAAGGGCGTCTTGCTGCAGCACATGCGCAATGAGCACGGAGCTGCATGCTCCAGCGTCGCATACCGGGTGTGGCTCTAATGCTAAGAGTAGCAATGGCCTCATGCTTCATACAACAGGCGCCCCCCCCTGCCTTTGCCTTAAGACGTAGCCTTCTGTCTCTCCTTGGTGCAGGCCGAGTGTCCTTGGACTACACGGGGAGGAGTCGGACGCTAGATTCTGCTTCTGCTGCCGTAAGTACAGCTGTCATCCGACCAAATCAGCTCAATCCTCTTTCCCACTTCCGTTTCCTAGATGGACAGGAAATGATATAGGTCTCATAGTTGGTCGTATAACATGCACTGCTTTGCATAATATGGAGTTAAGCAGCCGACATTCCCGATTCTTGCTCATATATGATAAAACAAGCCATAGAGTCGCTGTACATTATAGTTTTATTCCGACACTGTAGAGTGTCGGAATTATTTGTTGTTGACATTTTGTTACAATGGCCTGAAAGGTGTCAGTAGGTACTTCCAAAATTGTGTCATCGTCTACGACAGCATCAAGTAGTAATTGTCAAGTGATGAGGTCAACTTCACCACTCACAATCTCTCTTTTCTTCTCCTCTTCTCTCTCTCCCCTTATCTCGTCCACTCCTCTCCTTTCCTCTTCTCTTCTCTTGTCCGTCTTTCTTTCTCTCCTCTCCTCTCCTCTCCTCTCCCTTCCAGACGGGCCTGGGTGCCTCTCTGCCCCCTCCGTCGCTGCTGTCTCCTCACTCCAAGCTGCACCTCTCTGGGGCCCTGGCGGATCACCTCATCCCCCAGGCGGCTCTTAGCTGCCAGCACCGTGGGTCTCCACAACCTCGCATCTCACACCTTCATTCCCTCGCGATCGCGTACAACTCCCGCTTCTGCACACCTGAACTTTAATGCCTCTACTTTGCCTGTGTGAAACGGGAGCTGGAATAACTGTGGGGAAAAATGGCGTGCCAGTTGCATGGAATTCCATTAACAGGAGCAGACACATTAGCTTACGCCACAAACTATTTAGGTCCCAAAGCGCAAAACAGTTAGCATGTATGCTGTTCACAGAGACACAAGACGGCCCTCTCATTGTCTCCACCGGCATCCGTCGGTGGCTAGCATGAAAAGAAGCAAGTCATCTCGTTTAAATGATGCCGGTCTGATCGCTGTCTTGTTTGTTTTCTTGCTGTGTTTTCAGGGGGCTTCAGTCCAGTGGGCCATCGCCTGAAAGGGGCTGCGTCACTACAGACGGTACGGATTATAGATCCTGAAATGATGGAAGGAATTCTTATGGCACAACGTCAACCAATCAAACTTAATTCACAAAAATGCTTTTTAAAGGTGCAGTATGTAGGATTTAGTGGCATCTAGTGTTGAGGTTGCAGATTGCGACCAACTGAACTAACTGCCAAGTTCGTTCCACCAGATGCCACTAAATTCAACACACTTCACCTTTAAATAATAATGGAATAAATACATATAGAGATATATTTGAGTGGTAGATAATAAAAAAAGACCCTTAACTTAAAAAGTATGTTACTGGAACACTGCAGCAGAAGCAGTGTTGCTGGGGAGTTAAGAAGCTCAACGAGACTGAGCTGGCATTGCAACATACAATGATGTTTATTTGTAATCCCACCCATAAGGGTTGCAATTTGTATGGCTTATTTGTAATCCCAGCCTTAAAGGGTTTCCTTTTCAACCAATGGAGAAATGCTAAGTAAAACGCTTAAATAAAATCCCTTTCTTCCTTCAGAGCCTCCCCGCTTCTGTATCCCGACTTGAGACCGACCCTTCAGCAGTTCACCCGACTGTACGACCTCCATCTTGTTTTGTTGAATTCAACTTTTTATACACAAATTCTACGTATAAAGTTCTTATCAATGTCTTCCCGGCCCCGCAGGTGGTCTCGCTGTATGATTACAGCGCTGACCGCTCGGACGAACTGACCCTACATCGAGGCGACGTCATTCAAGTGCTCTACAAAGACAACCATAACTGGTGGTTCGGGAGTCTGGCCAATGGGCAGCAGGGATACTTCCCGGCGACGTACGCTGCAGATGAGAGTGCGTACATATCATATATATATTTATATAATGTGTGTCTCCATGTTGTGCAATGCCTAAATAAATGCAATCAAAATGCATTTATTGCAATAAATGCAATCCAAAAGATAGCGTGATAGTGTACCTACGGCAGCCATTTGTAATATGGGCTATTTGCATTTGTCCATGCTCCTCCTGCAGGAGAGTTCAATGAAGACCAGGAAGCCCTTGAAACGCCACTAGCCACTGGGTCAGAGGGCCCTGGGGGTGAAAGGTCAACGCCAACCAAGGTCAGAGGGGGCCAGGTTAGGTTGCTGATTTTGTGTTTGTACAGCCAGGCCCGATGCACTACTAGCACAGAGATCCTCTGTTGTCTCCTTCACCAACTGTAGCTTATATCTATCGACCTATCAGTCTAATGGTAAGTTATCTGTACTTTTTATATCCACATGGGAATCTTTGCTTAACAAGGGCAGGACTATTCTTTTTTTTTTGCGTTTTTAGTTTGCGTTAGGCTTCGATGTACGCTGTTCTTCGATCTCTTGGTGCGGTCGTCTCATATCTATTTCTCTTTCTTTCTTTCTTTCTTTCTTTCTTCTTCCCTCCATCTCCCCCCCCCCCCCGCCCAAGGTGTCGGCTGCCATTAGTTCTTCTGGAGAGCTACGCTTTCTCTCTGAGCAGGACACCGAGCCGGAGCTGACCAGCACCAAGTAAGTTCTGCTGCTCCTGGGTTGGCTGATAACATGTTAGCAATACACACGTAGGCTAACGCAGGCTGCCCCTGCTGTCATGGCAGGGACAGTAGTGTTTTGTTTTGATATAATACAATATAAAATATAAATATATCATAGAACTTTGCTAAATTAATTTCGTTTTCGATATATAGTTTAATTTCACCAGAACGGTCCCTTTTCTAAGCATAAATAAAACATTTAAGTTGATACTAAAAACTAGATGATGAAACTAAACTAGCATCTAACTATTGAGACTGTGTTACTCAAGAGTCCAGAGACTGAGGTGAAAGTCGGGTCTGTCTTGTCTCTTCAGAAGAGCTCTGAGGAAGAAGAAAGTGAAGCGGCATGCAGCGCCTCCGCCCTCCGCCCCAGCCACCATGTCGTCCGATCCGGAAGCATCCGGTACTTCCGGCCGGCGAGCCAGGACCGTCGGCAGACCGCTCCCGGAGAGGCCCACGGGCCGAACCAACGGTGCCTTTGAGTCGGACACGTAGCAGCGTAAAAGCTTTTGAAAACTTTGATGTAGTATTATAAAAAACAAAAGGTGTATCTTTTTATATATTTATCGTGGCAAACACATGGATTCTTCCATTTTTATTACCTCGCGTTTTTAAGGTTGAACTCTGAGCTGGCCACAAATATTTGAATTCCAATGTACTTATCCCTCTGTTTACTTCCAGCCTAATCTCAAACCAAAGAGGGTTTTAAATAAAAGATTCTAAATGTTGGTTATTGTCTTCCTTTTTGACAGATTTAACAATTACCCGAACTAAAATGCTAACGCCAAAAATGTTAAATGTGGAAAAAACTTCATCCGAAGGCCACCTAGCTGTCTATCTAGTGGGAGAGGACATGTTTGAACATGTCATTCATACAGTTGACACTTCACGGGGGTCGACACTAAACATAGTAGCAAAAATGATTCCTATTGAATTAGTTGTTGCTACACTCTGTTGGGATGCTGGCCTCATAGCACTTTTTGTGTATTGTGTAGTGGTATGAAATCATATACCGTATTTGGTTGTTGAATTGTTTGGCTAACTCGTTAAGTGGTTGGGTGTGATTCAGGGTTTGTTTGGTTACTCTGCAACAGTGTCTAGGCCCAGAGCTGCAGGATCAGTCAATAAACAGTTGCACGTGAGGACTCGGCCACTGGGTTTGCACCATTGAATGTCGTAATTTGTCTTTCATGTGTTCTAGGTGGTATATTGCATTTGCATTCATTGTACATAATCTCATTCTCAATTTACATCTGTGAACATCTTTCTTTTAATAAAGATCAATAAGACGCAGATAAAGACGCAGTGTTCAAAGAGTTGAAAACTTGACGAGAAGGCACACTGTGTATGAAATGATGGCTTGTGTTGAATTATGGTTGTTTGGCTATTTCCCATAATCGTACATTCCCTCTGGATTCAAATCATGTGGTCCAGAGACAACAACCACGCCAGTCATGAACGAGGTATGGCTGCTGCTCAATAGGTCTTAATTCCACTCTGGAATGTGAATGATATTAGGTCTGCCGTTCACACAGGCCAGATAAGTCTGCTCAGTAAACACAAACCGTTTCCACAGTTCTTCAAATTACAGTTCATACTTCAGGACTAAAGTCACAATGAATGTTATTAAGAATGAAATGCAATTATTAATTCAATGTTACTATTCCATACATATATTACATTTCACATCTTAATGACAGAAAAAGCTGAAAAAAAGCACTGGATTCTGAATATTAAAAAGAAAAAATAATGATCAAATTAAATACAATGACTGAAAACATCTGCATTACCCCTATTTATAATTGTTGTTATCCCTTTATAAGGCATGTCAGTTATTTTCTAAAATAATAAAAAGTAACATAACATAACATTTGTATTTACAACTGTTACTGCTGTTAGCAGA
Source organism: Molva macrophthalma (assembly GCA_027123675.1). Lineage (NCBI taxonomy): Eukaryota > Metazoa > Chordata > Actinopteri > Gadiformes > Lotidae > Molva > Molva macrophthalma. The sequence continues at coordinate 1,697,459 of JAOPJO010000124.1, read as the reverse complement.
AGCTGCCCGTCAGCGAAGATCCATCAGGCCAGAAGAGGGGTTCCTTCCCCTGGAGTATTTGTTCCAGTCTCCTGTGCAACACTTTAAAACAAGTCAAGTGTTACATGTGGTATCATATGACCCCCTTGAATTCAAAGTTGTCTAAAGGGTAAGAACTCCCCAATTCGGATTGTTGTGAAAAAAGGGCAGAATGGGCTGCATATAATGCTTGCATAAAATAAAGTAGAAATGCAGGTTATGTAAGATTAAATTACTAAACGATTGTTGATTAATCATGATTTAAACATAAATTTGACCTACAGATTAGCATTCACTCAGTAAATACATACATCTACAGTCAGGACATCTAGGTGAGGTATAAACATGAGTGAGATTACCTGTGCTTCTTGATTCTTTCACTGAGATAATACAAACCAAGAAGTGTGGCCTGTGGAAAAGATAAGGCATATATTTGTATCTCCAACTATGTTGACTCATTCCTGTGTTTCATGAAATGTTCTCTGTTTGAAAACATGCAGAACAAAGGGAATAGTGTCAAGAATAATACAGTGGTATTATTCTTTTCATTTTCAAATGCTATCTTAGCTGTCTTAGCATTAGGTACCCTTATGTACCCTACATGCTAAGTATCCTAACATGCAAAGTACCCCACATGCCATGGACCCTACACATGCTAAGTAGTACCCTACATGCTAGGTACTGTAGCATTCTAAGTAGACTAACATACTAAGAACATGCTAAGTTCCCTAACATGCATGACTTTTGAGGTAGGAAGAAGGGGAGAACAAGTCCCTCAACAATATGATTCAACTGACAGCCAAACCTGACAGCCCTCCTTGGATAAATGCTGCCCACTCAAAGGTTAGATGTTGCGTGAGGAGGCCACCCATCATTGGTCCATACAACATCCTTAAAAGAGAAGAAGAACGTGAAACAAAACAGTTAAACAACACAGTCTTATTTGCAGAAACAGGTTTAGCTTTAACACAACTTTAGCTTGACGAACCGCCATTTAAAAACCTAGATTTTTTTAAATACAATTTCAAAAGAAAAGAGTAACTAGCAACTAGAGTAATAAGTTCAGTTGAAACATGATCCTAGGTTTTTTCCTCAGCCATTCCAGGTTGAATAAAAACAACACTTATTTAAGTGGTTAGAATTAAAAGTATTTAATCTTAATTAATGTAAACTGGACATATATATAGCAGGTATGGTACTCAGTTCATTTACTATATTTACCGTGAGCACAGTGTGAGACTGACACAGTATGTGATGAAAAACCAATAGGCAATGCTCACTGGAACTTACCCTATGGACCAACATGCCCCAAACAGTCCGGACACCATTCCCAGAGTACTAAGTCCATCTACGAAACCCTGCTCGCTGTCACCCAAGAAGACAGAAAATAAAAAAGTGAATCACTAAAATATTATATTATAATAACATTCAGACTGAATATGGCAGAGTTACTCACTATGCAGATGCAATGATCTCTGGGAAAATAGGTGTGACACCAATACCGGTACCAAAGCCATTCACAGACAGCGTGAAGATCGTCAACCACAGCTGGCTACCACAGGAGGAACCCAAAACAAGACAGGAAATATCACTTCTCTGACCTAGAAACAAGAGTCTGTCCAATATAAATAATTATTTATTATTATTACATCACATCCAGCACACCTGGGAAGGTGAAAAAACGGCGCAGGACCAAGAAAACAGAAGCCGAGTGCCATGAGGAGGCCGCCAGAAACCATGAACCACCGCCTCACGGCCTGAAATGATGAACAGCGGTCGGTGGAAGGGGTAATGGGGCTGAGGGGAAGGTCAAGCCAAGGCTTCATTCAGAAGATCAGTTGTCCTGACCTACTCTTAAGGAGGTGGAGGTGTGGTGGTGGTGGTGGTGGTGTGGAGAGGTGGAGGTGGAGGTGTGGAGGTGGAGGTGTGGAATGGTCTTGTAGTCATTATGAACTCTCAAAGCAATCACACATCACTGTGTGCGCAACGTTCTTTGAGTCGAAGAGTTTTGGGACTGAACAGTGGATGTTTTGTGAAATCATTAGGCCACTCACAGGGTATTTATCAGCAAAGAAACCGAGAACGGGTGAGCTCAGACAGTAAGGTAAGGAGAACCCCAGGAAGATGAGGCCCACGTCACTTGGGCCGAGATGGAACTAGACACAAGAGAAAGGGGTCCTTTTTAAAACATTTTACATTATTGGCATTTTTAGGTTTCAGGTACGATTGTATACGTTTTTTATGTTCTAGTCAGAGCATATATAACACCGGGAGCGACTATTTATTAAACGTAACCGCAGCATTAACAACATTGTAAAAAATTGCGTCTCTCCCTTACCGTGTCCATCGCGAATAAGGATAAGGTCGTGTCCAGGAATCCCAGTCCTGAGCTAAATGTGAAGATGAAGAAGCAGATGAGTAATACTTTTGGGAGTCTCAGCAGTTGGATAAAGGAATCCCCAGAAGGGTCTGCATCTGTTCCGCACAAAAAAGAAGCACAACTTATATGTATAAAGGAGGATCAGTTATAATATGATATACATGATATTGTAGCATGCTAATTACACAGTCATAGTGCAGCCAGAACAAGAGGAAGACTCCTATTTATCTTAACGTACTTAAATGGAACTTATTGTATATGTCACATCTCGTACTGAAATCGCTGAACCCTTACGGCAGCTCGGCATGACGATCATGTTAAACGGAACCATCAGCAGTAGGATACAGCCAAGAACAAGGAAGGGAAGCTCGTATCCAGCGGCCTGGTACATCCACCCTCCTAATGGCGGCCCCAAAATGAGACCCAGTCCTGTAAATATCTGCAAACTACCCTGGAACGGGAAAATACAACAAAATAAATACAAATGTTAAACTCAACCGGAGGCCTGTAACACGATACCAAACAAAACAAGACAAGAATAATGTGTGTTTCCCCATGACCAACCACATACCTCAACCACATACCAGTGACATATGGGTAGGCTAGACCTACCAAAATGGTCGCTACATTATGTGGGAAGACTTTAGAGGCCAATGCAGTAGAAGAGGTGAAGGCCGCAGCGAAGCCCATAGCGTCGATGCTCCTCACGATGAAGCAGAGAGAAATGAACACGGCCCCTGAGGGAGCTCTGTCAAGAAATCTGTTTATTCCAAGAGAGGGAAAAGTCATTGTAGATTATGTTTTGCCATTACCGCGGCAACAAGACTTCTCAACCCCTCAACCTCCTCCTCTTTCCTCCCTGACCGCGGACGACTGTATGACCTTTTTCGAATTTTCGACATTTGCAGCAAAATCTCTCCACCACATCTCTAGATTGCCGTATCAAGTATTCAAATCCTTGACGTTTTGTGCCGTTAAGGTTAGTCTCTGAATCTGCGCCCACCTATATCCCACCACTCACTTGTCCCCATGTCCCTCTACCTGCCCTCTGAGGTACATGAATGAATGGCAGCTTCCACTGCATACTAATTCCCAGTCTGGAGACATATCATTGTGTCATACCTTGATAGCTTTATATCTCTTGGATGTAACATTTGACAATACAGCTAATGGGGGGCAGGATAGTGCAGTGGTTAGGGTGAATGACTCCTAGCCGAAAGGTAGAGCTCAGATGTCCACAGCCTGACTGTAGGCCTTTTTGAACAAGATGCCACACCCATACCTGCTGTTTAATAACCAGAACCTGTTTTCACTGGAGCCCTTCTCTGCTAATAATTAGACTAGAATATTAAGTAATTAGGGGAAAAATGTGGCTTTTCTGATTAGAAAGGTGCATTGTTATAAATATGTATTATTATTAATTGTTTAATTTTTGAATGTTTTCATTCGAAATTAAAGAAAATGTGTATTGTATTTTATTATATAGTTTATTTTTCTATTCTATCCAACAAATGCTTGAAAACCAAAGGACTTCAATCTCCCATTTTCTGTAACTTACCCAAACATTATAGTGCATCCTCCTGACACAAACAGGCCTGACACAAGCATGAGTTTTGCACCAATCTGGACAATCTGAGAACCGGGTGGAATAATTATTATTTATTAATTATTATTATAAGGTAATACAATCATAGGGGAATACACATCATCAAGTGTGAATGGATTAAGAGTGTAATTAACTTACATATCTTCCCATTATCAGTGAACCAATGAAGTTGCTAAGCGCATAGCAGCCAAATATGAGACCGACCACAGTCTGGCTGGCCCCCTTCTGTAACGCCTGCGTTTCGATAGAGACATAATTACTGTGTGGGTCTCCGAACCTAAGGTATGCTTGGCTTAGGCCTACCTGCTCAAATTAGTTTTACAATAATAGTTAAGTTAGTCCAAGTCTGTAATGATATTGGAATGCAGTGTGTGACAATTTGTTAAGTGCTTCACGGTATTTATATGGGTGAAACATCTCATAGATGCAGACAAGGATGAATGTTGATTGTGATTCAACTGTGTTGCAGCTGACGAACACCCCTTTAACGTGTCAGTGAATGCAGCTCTATGGCTTACCTCGTGGGGGAAGAATGGTGCAAGTATTGAATAGCAGATCATTGAGCCAAAGTTGACAGAAGCAACGGATATTAATGTAAAGATCTGTGTCCGCGACATCCTCGCCGGCGGAGACCTTGTTGGTTCATCTGCAGTATTGCTCTCTGTCATATGAATAAATATAGCTTTAAATTAATCCTGCAGGATAACTAAAAACAGGCAATATTTTTAACTCATTTTTTAGGCTCAATACATTTAAGAGGAAAATAGGCATATATAATTCTTCAAACATCTGAAATTAGCGTCGTCTACTAATTAATTTAGTAAATCACGAACCTGTCTCTTTGAGTTCAGTGAGTTCATCGTGTTCCATTTCAAACGTTGGATTTGTTTTTCTGCTCACGTGTTAAAATCATGAATTGTGAAAATTGCATTCCGGAGCTGCAAGATTAAAATCTAACTCTCCAGATTAACATGTCCAGTAGGCCTACAACGGGGATCTACTGGAAAGTGGTAGCAGGGACTGCACAATGTGATGGCCGTTGTCCGTACGTAGGCGCCAAAATAGGGCGGTCACTCTGTCCGAATCTTCCCAATTAGTTTTGTCATTCAGTTGTTGTTGTTTTCACAATTGTGGAAGTTACAAAATACACTAAAAACCATTCAAAACGAAGTTTAATTATGAGTTTATAAATTCTTACTTTACATAGGTTTTACAAAAAAGTGAAAGAAGAGGAAAACAGCATATCAGCCAAAACGGACATAATAGGCCTTTTCCAGAATAGCCTACTTTTTCTTTTCTTTGCTATTTTTTAACCTTTATTTTTCTTCCTATCGAAGAGTCACACTTTTTCCTATCTGAGCAGTCATCCTTTTTTTCATTCTTATCATCCTTTTCTTTATTCCTGTCCCTTATGCCTTCCTCTCTCAGAGGATGAGGAAGGCTTCGTCTTTGTCTCATTGAAATTAACCTATACATTGCAGACAGATATTCTACTGACTGTGGTAGTATTGACCAACATTGCAATGTCCACAAACATCCAAAACAAACCCCTTTTTCTTTTAGAATGTTATTGTAGTTCTGGTATCTTTTCTCCATTATTTGTGACCATGAATCCAATGTGACCACTACCGAAGAAGAGACAACTGGTTTGTTGTTGACGCTATAGGTTAGCCATTGCTGGCATTGACTGGTTCGGCAATGACAGCAAAGATGCTTTCTTGTGAATTACTGCCCTCTGATGGATTTCAGGCCCCATACAACTTTTTTGGCCTAGGTCGAAGCTGCTAGATTCTAGCAACTATTTAACCTTGTTTCCACTGCACCAAAAGCATCTAGCAGCTAGATGCTATTGAAGTTGTGGTATGAAATAAGACAATTGATTGATCAATTGTTTGATGAGCTTATTAGAATGCATAGCCTTATTTAGGGATTTCAGTCCAAGAACCATCTTTTTAATGTCTGTTCCTCTAGTCCTCAATAAAATCCTCTATTCTTAACCATATATAGAATAACATGTTTCTGACCATGACAAAAACCGTTGTTTACAACGTAAGTTACCAACACTTCTATGGTGTACAAAAGGAATGCCAAGAGACTTCAAATGCTCCATAAACTTTTGTGATTTGAGTTGTCATTTCCAATTTACACACAGAAGTAAGCTAGAATGGGAATACAATCAACATGGGTCTTTATTAAATTATTTGACTAAGCCCAGATCATCCATAAAGAATCAAACCCGGTCAGACACAAAACCACTGCTACTATCTGAAGCTTTGGTGGCAGTGTGTTTTGGTGGACCAGTAGGTTGTGGAGGTCACCGCAGGTTGGAACCATAAGGTCTGGTCTATGTATCCAGTCAGGCTTCTAACACCATATCACAGTGTCTTCTTCAGCTGTTTGTCAGGCCAAAAGCCTGTCTCTTTCCCCTGGAGTATCGTTTCCAGTTACCTGTGCAACACACACTTCCCAACAAAATGAAAAAAAACGTATTTAGATGTTGCTTACAGATTTATGCTAATCATAGCTATATCTGAAACATATACCTAGGGCAGTGTCTTCTTTAGCTGTTTGTCAGGACTGATTGCTCAGGCCAAAAGATTGACTCCTTCTCCTACAATACTGTTTCCAGTTTCCTGTGCAACACTTTGAAACAAAACAAAATTGACTTTGACCCGCAGATTGTTTTTGGCATTCACACAGTGAATATATATAAATCAATATAATGAATAAATAATACAATAAATCCATTTTGATCTACAGTTAGGATGTAAAAAACGAGGGTTTAGGTATCCATTTAAGTGAGATTACCTGCGCTTCTTTAAATGTTCATAGCGATAATGCAATCCAACTAGTGTGGCCTGTGGAAAAGATAAGGCATATTTAAATCAAAGTAACAACTAGTTTCTTTGTTAATCATACTATATGATTCAACTTACAGCCAAACCTGACAGCCCTCCTTGGATAGTTGCTGCCCACTCAAAGGTTAGATGTTGCGTGAGGAAGCCACCCATCATGGGTCCATAAAATGTCCTTTGTAGAAGGAAAAAGGGTGCTTATTTTGAGCACAAAAATGCCTTGAGGAAAAGTGCTGGAATTAATGTTAAGTGAAAAGCACCCAAGTGCACTTAAAACATGAAACACAAAGGTGTTATCTTCAGTTGATCCAGTATGGATATCAATACTGCTTGTATTGATATCCATATCAATACAAGCAGTTATCATTTAATGTGTAATTTTTACCTAAATTCATGCTAACTGAACATGATACATGAGGTATTGTAGGTACATGAGTATTTGATGATCAACCAAATGGCTAAACTCCCTAGGACTTACCCCATGGACCAACATGCCCCAAACAGTCCGGACACCATTCCCAGAGTGCTTAGTCCATCTTCGAAGCCCTGGTCACTGTTAAAAATAGGTAATATATTGTTATATATTAGAATAATATTCAGTCGCTACAGAGGCTATGGGAATATACCAGATGTAATTCTGAAGTAACTCACTGTGCTGATGCAATGATCTCTGGTAAGCTAGGCATGAGACTTATGCCCAAACCAAAGCCAATCATGCAAAGCATGAAGATCAGCAACCACAGCTGGCTACCATGAGGAACAGAGAACAAGAGGAACTGTCACTTCACTTACCCAGGAAGGAGTGTTTGACCAATCACAATAATTTGATTATGCACCCAGCACACCTGGTAATGTGGAGAACCGGTGCCGGACCAACTAAGCAGAAACTGAGCCCCGAGAGAAGGCCACCGAGAATCATGAACCAACGTCTTGTGGTCTGAAATGACGACCAATAGGAGTCTGTTACAATGATATTTGGGTAAGAGGTAAGTGTAGCCATTGCTTCATTCAGAAGATCCGCACTCCTAACCTCCCTTAGTCGCCATGTACACTGGAAGCTCATCACAACCATACCAATACTGGCAAGAGTTATGGGGTAAAGAGGTTTACGACCCCACTTGAGACTCACAGGATATTTATCAGCAAAGAAACCGAAAACAGGTGAGCTCAGACCGTAAGGTAAGGAGAGGCCCAGGAAGATGAGGCCAACATAGCCCGGGCTGAGATGGAACTAGACACGAGAGAGAGGGATTATTACAATTGAATATTTATTTAAAGAAATGTGACAAAACCCCCCCAAAGATATTTGTATTGGTTCTAAAGCACAGAAAACACAGGGAGACTGAAATTTCCATGCTTTTTTGGAAACATGAACACAACATCCGGAACATTGTAACACTTGGTTAAATGGGTTTACCCTCTCTATCGCGTACAGGGACAAGGTAGCGTCCAGGAATCCCAGTCCTGAGCTTAAGGTGAAGATGAAAAAGCAGATGAGCAATACTTTTGGGAGTTTCAGCAGTTGGAACAAGGAACCCTCAGAGGGCTCCACATCTGTGTGACCAAAAAAAAGTAAATTACCACAGGAAGTCCTTTATCTTTTTGTACAGAAATCGCAGAACCCTTACCGCAGCTTGGCATGACAATCATGTTAAACGGAACCATCAGCAGTAGGATACAGCCAAGAACAAGGAAGGGAAGCTCATATCCATAAGCCTGGTACATCCACCCTCCTAAAGGCGGCCCCAAAATGAGACCCAGTCCTGTGAACATCTCCAAACTACCCTGGAACATATATACATTAGAATTAAAACACATGCGACATTCTAGTGGCTACTGTAGAAAAATGGAAGCATGACGGCAAGCAGTTTGTTAACATTTATGGGGAATATGGGTGAGGCAAAACAAGGCATAATGTGCTTTCCCAGTGACCCACACACCTCACCAACATGCCAGTGACATCAGGGTAGGCTAGACCTACCAAGACAGTTGCTACATTGTGTGGAAAGACTTTAGATGCCAATGCGATGGAGGAGGTCGCGGCAGCAGCGAAGCCCACAGCATCGAGGCTCCGCACAATGAAGCAGAGAGCAATGAACACAGTCCCTGAGGGAGCTCTGTCAAGATATCTGTTTGAAACAAGAGAGATAACTGAATCAAGATTTACTGCCACTATTACCAAACCACATTTTCTGGAATCAGCAACATGACTCAAGTAAACTTATGTCTTCTCAATCTTTATTTTCCTCAACACTCCGGCTCCTCCTGGCCGTTCCTCCCAGACTGCAGATGACTTTTCTACCTTTTTAAAGAGATTCTCTCTGCCGCTCTTGCCTTACCTCAACCCCTAAACCAACATCCCTATACTCTCTACATTGTCCGTCCTCTCACACTTACAGTGTCTTCTTTGCCAGCCACCCACCACCTGTACCCTCCGCCCTATCCCCTCACACCTTCTTCAGTCCTTTTACTGACTGGGCTACAAGTGTGCACTGCTAAACCCCTGCACAGGATTCAGAATGGAGCAGCGCACCTGGTGACGTAGTTACCCAAGCATGTTCATGTCACGCCTGCAGCAAGTGGAATTTTTGAATAGTTACTTTGGATAAAAGCGAAATAAAAGCGAAAATGTAAATGTAAACAGTTTTTTTGGGCAGGCTTTCATTAAAAACAAGTACATTGTAATAAATAAATGATTAAATAAATCCATGTTATATATGGATTGTATGCATATTCATTATAACATGTTTAGGCTAAATGGCTGCTACACTTGAATTTCCATTTGGAAAAAAAATATATTATATTTCATTTTAATATTATAACACGTCATTGTATTCTAATCAACCAGCAAACCAAATGACTTCAATCTCCCATTTTCTGTAACTTACCCAAACATTATAGTGCATCCTCCTGACACAAACAGGCCTGACACAAGCATGAACTTTGCACCAATCTGGACAATCTGAGGACCAGGTAGAAGAATAGCTAATACAATCATAGAAAATGAATAACTTACACATGAGATGGACGTAAAGAGCTTAATTGACTTACATATGTCCCCATTATCAGTGAACCAATGATGTTGCTGGACGCATAACAGCCGAATATGAGACCGATGACAGTCTGGCTGGCTCCCTTCTTGAACGCCTGCGTTGGAATAAAGAGGAGGGAGCAAGTGTCAGGCGTGAAAGTGTCAGGCGTGTCATGATATGCTACATACGTCGCATATTATATTTTACATATCATGTGAAATAGGCTACCTACATATCATGGCTTTAAACGTTAAGCCGTTTAAACAGGCCTAATGTGTCAATGAAACCGCGGCTATATAGCTTACCTCGTTGGGAAAGAATGGGCCAAGTATTGAATAGCAGATCATAGCGCCAAAGTTTACAGAAGCAACGGATATTAATGTAAATATCTGTGTCCGCGACATCTTCCTCGGCGAAGAACATGGTCCATCTTCATAAAGTTAAAGACGCGACAAATTAACTCCCAAGATACACGATGAAAATGCATATTAGGTTATTTAACTTATACCACTCACCGTTGCCTGTGAAAGCCGTATTTTCTGTGGGTTCCATGTCAAACGTTGGATTTTGGTTTTCTTCCGTGTTAAAATCATAAAATGTGGCGAAAGCATTGACAAACTACAATATTAAAACATAAACCTCCGGATTAACATGTCCAAAACAACGGTGATCTACTTAGGGACTAAGTATCTAAGTAGGACACGGAGTCTGAACCCGATACCTATAAAGAATGTAATATTTGGCAATTAGGCACTTTACATACATGAAAACAAATGTAGGCCTACGAAAATTATAACAACGCTAAAATCTCCAAACGCGTGCTCAAGCCGGAAGCCTATTTCATTAAGACCCTGGGCTTAGGCTATACATTCTTACTTTACATATATTTGCGTCACCCAAAGGAGTAGGGGAAGAAAGACACTCAGGCCACAAAGTAAGGTTTAGGTAGTAAGGCAATAGCAATAAACTGAGAATACCTACAAATGGCCTTTTAAAATGAAACGTCTGTCATGTATGCTACTAAATGATAGTGTAACAAGGTCCATTGCTACACGCCACCTAGGTGCCTTTACTGGGCTCCTCCAAACAAAGACGCAGGGTGGTGGTGTTGAAAGCCGGTTTATTGTACGGTTTGCAGATGATACATGGCACTGGTGCTCCATGTTGCCATGCAGGATAACTCTCCCTGAGTGAGTGGTGAGGGCTGGTTTCGCCTGTGCACATTGATAACTCAATGCGCAACAGGTGTGCAGCCCTTCATATTCATATTATTTAAATATGAAATAAGCAAATAGTCACAAAAACTCAAGGCAAGGTAGGTTTATTATTGAGCATACTTCAAACAGTAGGCCATTCATAGTACTTTACATATAGGAAGTAATCACATGTTAAAAGTAGTCCTACAATAACAATGAAAGACAATAATTTGATCGTAAAAGATGATTTGACTAGATTAAACATTATTGTGCGTTGTGGTGTAGTGTATTGTAGTGACCACTACAGCAGTGGCGAAATCTTGTTTTGTAAAGGAAAACAAATCTTTGCAATGATTGCTAGAGATAGGCTACAAGTTTTACGACAGAAGTGCGCGTGCATGTGTGTGTGCGTGTGTGTGTGTGTGTGTGTGTGTGTGTGTGTGTGTGTGTGTGTGTGTGTGTGTGTGTGTGTGTG
>JAOPJO010000124.1:1661014-1676009 GCA_027123675.1 Molva macrophthalma | reverse complement strand
GAGGCCTTATGTCAAACGCAAGACAGAGCTGAGTCTGCAAGATGGCTGCATTTTCTGGGGTACGAGAGTCGTCGTGCACCACCCGTGCTCCACCTGGTCATTCACAGATTGTGGAGGAAATACATGAGACTCATCCAGGTGTGTCGCGGATGAAAATCCTGGCAAGGTCCTATGTTTGGTGGCCAAGAATGGACCTGGACCTGGAGAATAAGGTTAAGTCATGCTCACAGTGTCAGTCCAATCAACACATGTCGTCACCAGCACCTCTGCATCCATGGGAGTGGCCAGACCGCCCCTGGTCTAGGTTACATTTGGACTTTGCCGGCCCTTTTATGGGGCAGATGTTTCTTATCATGGTTGATGCACATTCCAAGTGGATAGAGGCTCACATCATGAGCAATATCACAGCACCTTCCACCATAGACAAACTTAGGCAAGTGTTTGCAGTCTACAGGTTGCCAGACACCCTGGTCACTGATAATGGCCCGACATTCACCAGTGAGCTGTTCAGTGAGTTCATGCACCAGAATGGCATACGTCACATCCGGACAGCTCCTTTCCATCCAGCCTCGAATGGCATAGCCGAGCGAGCTGTTCAGACAGTAAAGGAAGGCCTGAAGAGGATGACAGGGGACTCTCTGAGCACTAGGCTGTCATGTTTCCTGTTCAAATACCGCCTCACGCCACAGACCACAACTGCACAAACACCTGCAGAGATGTTGATGGGGCGTAGGCCCAAGGCAAGATTGGACCTGCTGTGGCCGGACATGAAGACAAAAGTGGAGAGGAAGCAGGAAAAGCAGAAGGAGGGTCATGATCAACATGCACGAGAGAGACACTTGAAACCAGGTGACAATTTCTAGGTGAGAAACTTCAGCAGTAACACCAATCAGCAATGGCTACCTGGGGGTATCCTTAAGCAGATTGGTCCTGTGTCCTACGTTGTTGAGCTGGCGGATGGGCGTGTGTTCCGCAGACATCAGGACCATGTGCGCCTGCGTTATGATGCAGGACGGGAGACAAGCAGTTCCTCAGAGGTTCCAATGGGGAGACAGGCTACTGTGGGTGCATGTCCACCCATGACTTTACCAGAGGAGGAGCCACTGGGAGAGGTGTCTGTGTCTGCTGCAGAGGATGGACGATCGCACACAGACACACAGACCCTGCTGACGACCCCAACACCAGATCCACCCAAAGCACCCTCATCAGTGGTGCCTGCCAGATCACCGGGGGTTGTGCGCAGATCACAGCGTGCTCATAAACCTCCTGACAGACTGAATGTTTAATTGGACAGTTTTTTTTTTGTTGTTGTTTTTTTTTGTCCAGATAAATGTTGCATTTGCCATGTTTTTCAGGTGCTACTAGTAATACACTGTGTTCGGAGCACTGGTATTTGTTCATGTTTTAGTGTAGGTATTTGCAAGAAACTGATTTTGTTCTCCCTGTTTATTTACATTTGGGGGAAGGTTGGATCTTAGTGGGAGAGGAGTGTTGTGATGTTATAGTTTAGGATGACTTAAGAAGTCATACTTCCCGCTAGGGGGCACTCTTCTAGCTTCCTCCATTTCAGAGAGGTGTCTGTGGTGACATGTGCACGGACCAGTTATACATTAAAAAAGACGGACCTTTCCAACTAGAACGTGGTGGTGTTGTTACTCCTGAGAGTAGAGGTTACTACAATAAGTGTAACATGTAATTGTTTTAATATTCACTGCAGCATGATAACATGTTTAGTACAACTCATGTCAGCTAACAGTTACCTAACTATTATAAGTCTTTATTCAATTTCTCGTCGTGTTACTCTTTAGGATTGTGGGTAGTGTAGTGCTTCTCAATGACATCGCAAATAAAATGTTTTTTTCAAAAGTTCTTTTCTTTAACTTGTGGCTTCTACAGAAGCATATACCATCGTTTCACAATCTTCTGGCTCGGGGTAGGTATACCTTGGATTGTTACGACATTATGGCTAATAATCAAAACCTCTATGCAGAATATTAATGGGATTTTCACTTCCGGGACCACACTTGCGCTCTATTGGCATGGGCGGAATGGTAAAAAAGCCACTGCTATAGGGTCTGATTTATCTCAAACCCATACAACTGTATATGGTGTTGTGTTGACCACTCTATTTGTAGAAGCAGAAGCTACTCAGAACTGGTGTTAGCACTACAACTATGTGGTCCAATGAGGTACTAATGTTAGCTTTAATATTATGTGGTCTACATAAGGTATAGAATAAGTTAATTTACGTCACACAACAGCAGCGTATCAGCAAAGTGCCGGGGGCAGGGGGCTGTGACCTGTGACGGAATCAACCAACTGGACAATACCAAGCTCCTCTCAACAACAGAGCTGAGCCCATCCCAAGAAGAAGATCAAAACATTTGCAAAGTGCTAAAACAGTAAATGACACCCTTGTCATGCCGGGTCCACAACAACTGGAAATGTACAGTGCGTCAAGCTAGTAGCGGTTACTCAGTGAGTATAAGGCTTACCTTTGTGGTAACTTCACAATCAGTTTATTTTTCAATGGAGTCTTTATTTGTACTTTCACCACGCACGTTCTCATTTAATTCTAATCTATCTAGAGTAGAGTGCCCGAGTGCCCGCCCCCGATTGTTGACCTTGCCCTACCCTTCCCAGAGTTAACCCCACAGTGATTTACTGCCCTCTACTGGTTTAAACAGGGTGGAAAATGTTCAGCAACACTATATCACACCTTGGTCATAGATGGTGTGTCCCCACTGGCCGAGTTGTAACTACTACTAGTAAAAACTACAGTTTTTTATTATTATTAAATCAAAGCAGTAGCCTACATACAGAGAAGTAAGGACATATTCCTTCTAATTGATCAAATCAGGGGCTACAAATATATCAGCATTGAAACATACATATGGTGCAATGTATACACAGAACACAAATATAAAGGTACATAAATAGTGAAAAAATAAAGAAAATATGACCATTATTAAATCAGTGTTTTCTCTGACTAATTCTGTATAGTATGAACAATACAGAACTATTAAGCATTTCAAAGAAAGTTTTTATTAAGTTCCTGGGCTTATAAACCATTACTTTACATATGTATTGTTTACAAAAAAAGGGAAAGAAAGACAATTAGGCAACCAAGTAAGGCAGTAATAACTGACAATAACTAAGTATCAAAGTGGCATTCTAAAATGAAACATTTATGTAGGCTTCTCGATTATAGGCTCAGGAAAAACAACTCTTCGAAATATTTTCCAAAAAAGACAATAATAGACATCTGTAAATATTCACCAAAATCATACTTTACGTTAGCAGCAACTCACATATATCTCGCACCTGGTGTTTTATTAAAATGTTGCATTTCATTTACCTTTGCTTTACAACAAATGTCATTGTTGAGTGAAATCATCAATAAAGTCATCCCTCAGTGTCGTCACTATGAAAAATCAAATGACTATATGGTTACAGGAACTAGCAACATCTACCCACTATTTTTGTATAATTCATCATGAAATGGTCTCGACAAAGGCTATTTATTATACAGACAGCACAAGCAGCTTCATATCATCTTTTGGAAAGTATAACATCAATTTTAAGTCGCATTATTGCAGACATGCTCAGTCTATCCAAAGCAGCATGACCTCCAGGAGGCAAAGCACTTCACATTCAAGTAGCGTAATAATAGTCAACACACAGACGACACACAACGCCAACCAAGCAATCGAAAAACCCAGAGAACTCAAGGGGTCAAGGGTCAATTCCTCTTGCTCCCCATTTTCAATACCAGGATAATGGATAGATCATAAATATATAGAATTTGAAAAATAAGCACTATAATATTTTTATTGGCCATTTTAAAGTTAAATAGTTTTGTTTCTTTGTCACACCAGCTAGTGATCAACATAAAAAGCGCAAATGAGAACACTATTTTTCCCAAAGGAAAATGTATCTCTTTGTATATACTCACAAATGAAAGCAAAGCACTAGGTGACTTGAAATGACATATTCACCTTTAATTGTTTGCATTAGTTGTGAGATTTAATAAGTGCTATAGTCATCATATGTAACCAATTAGAGCTGGGAAGAATGCCACTGCCACTGATGGTTAAATATATATTTTTCAAAAATATATTTCTTTTAAACCTTTATTTATATCGTGGACTTTTTATAGCGCAATACCTATAGCCAGCTTAATACTTGCATTCTAATCACATTGACACATGAAGTCCATAATGAGTTAATAGTACTTTGTCTTAAAGTGAGATATCTATCCTACCTATTGTAAATTATGTGCATATTTAAGATAATGTACACACTATATTCCTTTCCCCATAATTCACATAGATTGTTCCCTTTGTGAATTCCTAGCTTTTGCCTAAATCCAATGCATGTCCCATTTGAATTACAACATAATAATTATTAAGTACAAATCAGAAGAGTCTTTCACTTGAGCCGTTGCGTTACATTTGCCAAGGCAACAGCAAAGGCCTGCACAGCAGAGAAAGGATACTGGAAATCCAGGATGTAAGCATTGCCGTCAATCCGTCCAAACTGCATCACCTTAAATCAACGACAAAGAAAAACTAGATGAGTCATCTTATTTAGCACCCGTTTTATATTGCACTAACAACAAATCAATGAGGAGCTGTTTTTTGAAAGAGTGACAAACCTGTCTGCCGTCCAGTTCGATCTGAAAATTCTTTGCAGACTCCTGAGTGACACGTCCACCAAAGTCCAGCTGGTACACCTGGGTTGCTTCGTTCCACAGCGGCTGCTTGTTAGCCATGACGTAGACGAAACCCTGGCTGCCCAGGCTGCGGTCCTCTCTTTCATTGGCCTTGCGGCACTTGATCTCCTCCAGCTCGCTGGCCATGCGAAGACTCCTCTTGTTCTTCCAGCTCTTCTTGCTGCTTTGGTTCTGGTTCATGAGCTCGTCCCCGCTGATGAACAGCTCCGGCTCACTCTCAGAACTGTCCTGGAATTCATTGGTGGTCCTGCTCATCATCTTCTTGCCTTTGTTGAGCTGCTCTCTTTGGCCCTTGGGCTTTTTCTTGTCCCTCCCCCCAAGCCGTGGGCTGGAGATGAGGCTGTTGAAGTCGGACAGTGCACGGCCCTCCTTCCTGCCTTTGCCCTCGGAGACGGCAGGCATGTTGGCTTCCTCCGCCCGGCTGTCCAGCCTCTTGCGGCTCTTCTTGCTGACACGCTCAGACTCCCGCGGCACAGGGCTTTCGTTAAGGGATGGCGGCTCCAGGAAGTTGTTGGCAGAATCTGCATGGTCCTCCGTGGTGCTTTTGGGTGGCGGCGGGGGTTCGGTGGGAGGTGGTGGGGGAGGGAGCGGGGGAGGAGGAGGTGGCATGGTCGGGGGTGGCGGCGAAAGGATTGGCTTTTCTAACTTCTGGTGGGTTTTGGTAGGCAGGGGTGGTGCTGGATGGGAGGGGGGGTCCTGCATGGGCGGCGGTGGAGGGCAGGGATAGGGGTTCCAAGGGTGCAAGTTCACAGGGTGCAGCTGGAGCCCAGCGCATGAGCTTGCCCCTGGGTACATCGGGGGGAGAGGGCAGCAAGCCAAGTTAGCTAAGCTTGAAGGGTAGCCTGGTGGGAGGACCAGACTCGCACCCTGCTGTGCAAAAGGCACCGAACCGATAGCTTCGCTTTGCTGCGAGGTGCTCTGGAGAGTCTGCAGTGTTGATGACACGCTATGACCCATGCCCGGGGGAAACGGTGAGAGGGATATCTGATAGCCGGATGGAAAGGTCAGTGTGCTTGTGCTAGGGCTCGTCGGAGGCTTGGTGGTAAACACAAAGGGTAGACGGGCCATGTCCAGGTGCTGGGCTTGGCTGAAAATGAGTGGTGGGGGTTTGTGTGGTGGCGGCGGAGGAGCTAGCATGGTCTGTTCTGAGGCGAGCCAGAAGTGTTCTGTGGAGGTGGAGGAAGACGGGTCCCACTGGTAGGGTGGAGGACGTTTAACCGTCAAACCGACGTCGCCGAGAGTCAGATGGCGCACTGACTTCTCCAGGTGGCACTGCTGGTTCACAGCCTCATCCTCGGTGAAGGCTGAGTTGACATACACGGTTCTGTCCCGGCTGTTGTCGACTGGACCCAGTAGATTGTACTGGGAGGACTGGGAGGTGAGGGGGGAGGTACTCTTGGAGTGCACGATAATGGTGCTATGATGAGCTCCTTTCCCCGGCGGGAAGTCCTGCCGTACCACTGTACCCCCTGCGATGCCACTGCTGCTGGTTCCACCACCGCTAACACTGACGTTAGTGCTGCTGTTATTGCTGCTACACTGCGTGCAGGTGTATAGAGCAGTGGGTACCCTCTGCTGGTAGGAGAGCGCAAGCGCACTGTTCACTTTCGATTTGGTGGGAAGCGTCCGTGAGCTCTCCATCATCTGTGGCACTTTGAGAGCCAGATCCCTGCGGTCACGGCGCAGTGTTGCATGAATGAGCGTGTTATCAATTCTCTGGGGAGGCGGGAGCGTAGCGGGGACCTGATTGGCCGGGTCGGGATAAGGAGGTGGGTCTCCACTGGGGATGGAGTATCGAGGCACAGAGAGTCTGCTCAGAGTAGCGGAGCTGTAGGGGAGCTGGATCTTCTTACTATCCGACGACGTGACCTTGAGGGTAGCTGAACCACTGATGCCCTGAAGGGCGTAGGTGTTCTGGTTGCGAATGAGGCGTCTTCGCGGGCGGCACACCTCTTCCACGTTACCGCTGCTGTCAAAGGTGGTGATCCTCTCGTAGCCCAGGGGCGTCGGGTACTGCAAGGTGACCGGATGAAGCAGGAACTCGTCCTTCTTCAGGCAAGGATCCGGAGCCAGCACGCTGGGGCTGTCGCAGTTGGTTATGAGGGTCTGGGGGATGGCCGATGATGAGACCCCTGATGCCACCACCGTCACCGTGGTGCCTGGGTACGGAGGCGGAGGGTTCATCTTTCTCATCTGGATCTCCACTGAGCCATCAGCGTCGATGAAGGAGGGTGGCAGGGAGCGAGGGAGGCTGGGCTTTGACACGTGCCCGTGCTGCTCCGCCCTGTCAAGCCCGGGCTCCGTGGTCGGGGGGGGCATCTGCGGCAGGAGGTGAAGCTGCTGCAGGGAGAGCGTAGGGTATCCGGAGGGAGGAGGGGGCAGCGCCATTTGCATCTTCAACTGCTGCTGCATCTGCTGGTGCTGCTGCTGGAGCTGCTGATGCTGCTGCTGCAGCTGCTGCTGCTGCTGCCGCATCTCCTGGATCTGCAGCCGGATCTGCTGCTGCTGCTGCTGCATCTGCTCGTGCTGTATCTGCATCTGCTGCTGATGCAGTTGCTGTTGCTGTTGATGGTGGAGTTGCTGCGGGTTGGCGGCGTGCTGTTGGTTCTGTTGGAGCTGCTGATGCTGCGCCTGCTGCTGCTGTTGGTGCAGGAGTTGCTGCTGGTGATGCAGCTGCTGCAATTGTTGTTGGTGTTGTTGATGCTGCTGTTGCTGTTGTTGTTGGTGTTGTTGGTGTTGCTGCTGTTGTTGTTGATGTAGATGTTGCTGTTGCTGCTGCTGCTGTTGTTGATGAAGATGTTGCTGTTGCTGTTGTTGTTGATGCAGATGCTGTTGCTGTGTCTGTTGCTGATGGTGGTGGTGTGGCGGCGGCTGCTGCAGCAGCTGCTGATGATGCGTCTTCTGCTGTTGCAACTGCATTTGCTGCGACTGCTTGGATGGTGGCTGATGGTGAAGCTGCTGGGCCCGGGAGCGCTGGGGGTGGTGGGGAGGGTGAGGGTGGGGCTCAGGTGGGGGGTGGTGGGGAGGAGGTGGAAGAGGAGGAGTGACGGGCAGGAGAGGGGGGCCCATGTCCATCCCACTGAAGATGGCCTGCCCCGGGTTCGAGTACCGGGTTGGCACTGGGTACTGCGCCGCCACAACCGAATCCTGGCCGTGGTCAGCGGGCGGAACGGCAGCTGCAGCCGCCGCCGCAGCAGCCACCGCGGCTGTGGCCGTGGGATTGGTCAGGACATCGAGCTGAATGTTCTGATTGGCTAAAAGAGACTGTACCAAGCCAATACTCTGAGTGGGTGACATAGCCTGGGCGGGGCTGTGGATGGGAGCGATTGGGATGTTGACTGTACAGGGAGGGTTGTCTCCCGCCACGCCTGATGGACCCATCACTTCAAACGTAAAGGAGGAAAAAAAGATTCACGACAAAATGAAGAAAAAGTTGAAAAGCCTTTGCAATGCAATTCCATCCAGTTCTTAAAGGGGCATATAACACATTGAGGCTACCCTTTGGGTAGTGAGAGAGAGGAAGAGTTTTTCATTAATGTTGTGCAACAACAATCTGTGTAATAAGATTATGTTTACAATATGTGCCACAAAGGGCACTTTTTGCATCACTTGCTCCGTTGTCGGAATCTCGCAATTTGCAGAGACTCCCATTCCTTTCCCACTACCCCAATGGTAGCATTGTTGTTTTCAATCAGCAAACTGCCCCTTTAAGCATATTTGTAGAGATGTATTCATACCTGGCAGGTCATCCTCATCCTCACTGAAAACGTTGGGGTTGAAAACAGGCAGGCTCATGAAGTCTAAGGAGATCTTCCTCACTTCCGGAAGGTAGATCGTCATCTGCCTCGGTTGTAGATGCAGTAAACTGGTTTTATAGATGACTGGGATCACAGAAATGGAAGAATATAATACATATCTGCATTACTGAGAGAGGACTGTGAAGTTTGAAGAGGATCAGGCTTGTAGTGTTCAAGGTTTGGAGTCACTTGAAATTGGACATTATAGAGAATAAATCATGATATATATATATTATTTTGGTCAATCTGCACCGTAACTTTTTCAAGGCACCCTTTCATTAAATCTATTGATTTTATTCAAAACTATTTATTGAAATGATGAGTGTTTAAAGAATCCCCTCAACAGACAACTCATGTTAAACGAGAACGAAGAGAAAATCTGACTTTGAACCAAAGCTTAGCCTTTTCATAGTTAAAAATGCTATACTAAATTAAACCTGCATTACATAGTTAATAACATTTTCATATTTACCTGCACCTAGATTGGCAGGCAGAAAAGAGGCAAGCCCGACAATTTTAAACTTTGTTCCCCATATGTTGGATGTAACTTGAGCGAGGTAGTTGTGCTACAAACGGAAGTAAAAGCATAACAAAATAAGCAGGGCATGTTATTAATACTGAGGGGGGGAGTAATGCATCGGCATTCTATCTCTGACTATGACAAGCTCAGGGAATAAGTGGATGGACCATAAAGCGGAATATTAAGTTAATAATAAGGCTGTACCTCTGTGATGCCGTCCATACAAAATTCCCGGCGAGTCAGACTGGGAGAGCGAACTGGAGCCTTCTTTGACGGTAAGCGTGGTGATCGCTGGCCCTCCTGATTGGCTCGTGAGAGCTTAGGAGATTTCCGGGATTCCATGTTCATTCTTTGAAACAATGAAGTCGACATTATATATATTTATTACACGGCTTTGTTGAATAAGGGTTCTGAATGGTCAGGTACGGCATTCAACGGTCTGTTTTTTCAGAGTATCAGACCACTTCTATGAATAACAGACCGTTGCTATGGACGCAGTTCTATTGTCAACAGTTAGTAGCTGTGTAATAAGGGGTGATTAACCTGTCTGGGTTTCGCAATAATGACCGGCTCACTGTACATAACTCCTTACATAAAACCCTCTTCTAACCCTTTTTT
Organism: Molva macrophthalma; assembly: GCA_027123675.1. Classification (NCBI taxonomy): domain Eukaryota; kingdom Metazoa; phylum Chordata; class Actinopteri; order Gadiformes; family Lotidae; genus Molva; species Molva macrophthalma. The sequence goes on along the minus strand of JAOPJO010000124.1, from coordinate 1,666,339 downwards.
GATACATTTGTATTTAAATGTTCCAATATGTCTTGGTTTCTGAGCCAAATATGTAATTGTTCATTGCTCATATCATGCATACTACAAACATATTGCGCTTAAAATGCTAATTAATCATTAATCATTAGGGCGCAGCCATCATGGATTAGCACAAAGCTGATGACGTCACCAGAGTGGTTCGCACACTGGTTCGACAGTACACGACTCCTCTACTCTATACAGCCATACATGTTGTACATGAAATCCTCAGGAAGTAATGTCTAATTGGTCAAAGAAAGAAGTGGGGGTGTTACTGCATTGCCCCAGGATTTTGACAGGAATACATTACCATACTTTGCAAAACTCATTTGTTTTCACTCATTATGGGGTGGCTGCAGTCATATTTTCAATAAATAAGTTGATTACAACAAGAACGCTTTCTGTCTCTATCATCAACGTAATACTTATCCTGCTATTGATATTTATATATATATATATAAGGATGGAATCAAGCCGAGTAGTGTTTCTGTTACAGTGGTATACAGTGGTCTCGAAGATTTCCGTTTGGTTCTCTTTGGCAACACCTATGGCGATAAGCAGTAACTGCAGGTGTGTTTTGGACCTCACTTTTCAGAGATCCAAACAGTGTTGCCTATGTGACGTTAGTCAGTTTGCAGTTGGTTTACTGGCAACGCTTCACACACTAGTGAGATGAAGAGCGAGTCTTTTGCGTTAGCTCCGCCTACCCTCTCTGTGGCAGAACAACCACTGCTGGGTGATGGAAAGCACGTCACTTACTGTGCACCGCTTGTACGTTTTCCCGGGAATGTCGCCACAAACACCCAGTTCGTAATATTCATAAAGACTTCAAGTACTTTCATCAGTGGGCCATTGGCTCAATCACCATTTTGTTATATTATTCGGTGATAGGTAGGGACTTATCCAACATTTATCTATATGAAAATCTTTGAGATTATTACTTTAAGATATAAGAGTCAACTCCTTCATATTACAACATGTTGTTGGACCTGAACAGTTTGGGTGACCTGTTTCCACGGGACAGCTTTGGGGACTTCTTCCCGACCCACTCGTCCGTCAGCTCGATGTCGCTGGAGTCGGACCCGTTGCAGCTGTCCGTGTAGGAGATCATGGGGTTCACACACACTTCCTCTGGGGACACAGACCAGACCGGTGGACATAAAGTCCCCGCTTACCGCTCATTGTTTGATTATTTTAAAACAATTTCAATTATAGGTTGATTATTTTGGACAGAAATGGATGTGCATGAACCTTGTATGGACCTCGGCAGCATCTTACACAAATTCAGGAGGCGTACATACATTTTCTTTTCAGTATTCAAAATGTAATCATACCCGTTTTGCCGTCCATTTTGGGATCCATGATGACAAACTCGGGCCTCAGCTTGCTGATGCGTCGGCCCTTCAGGATGGGCACCAGGCCCCCCAGGTGCTCCAGGTAGAGGGTGTAGCAGGGCCCCCCGGCCTCTGGGTTGTCCTCCGCCCGCTTCATGGTGCAGTGCAACCGCTCGTTGCCGGCGGTGGGGTAGCTGACAAAGTCCCGGATGTTGTTGGGGTCCGGGATCGGAGGCTGTGGCGAGGCATGGTCAGGGAAACACACGATAAATCACGATACGACATGATAATGCTGGAACAGACGTGATATAGGATGTATGGATCATATATTAAGGGGAAAAAAGACCTTTCAGAGCAAAAAACCCCATGGGTACGAACTTATTCAGGGACGTATACAACCTGGCTCTCTTGAACCCCTAAGCCAGGGTGGGGGTGTACCTTGATGGGTGTGGGTGTACCTTAATGGGAGCGGTTGTACCTTAATGGGTGTGTGGGTACCTTAATGGGTGCGGTTGTACCTTAATGGGTGTGTGCGTACCTTAATGGGTTCGGGTGTAGCCTAATGGGTGCGGGTGTACCTTGATGGGTGGGGGTCTAATTTAATGGGTGGGGGTCTACCTTAATTGGTGTGGGTGTACCTCTATGGGTGTGGGTGTACCTTGATGGGTGGGGGTCTAATTTAATGGGTGGGGGTCTACCTTAATTGGTGTGGGTGTGCCTCTATGGGAGCGGGTGTACCTTGATGGTGGGAATGAAGGCAGTGGTGACGTAAGAGCAGAGCAGGGAGGGCATGTTCAGCTTCCCCACGTCCCTCTCCTCACGCAGTGCGCTGGCGATGCCCTGTTGGCATAGCAACTGGAGGCTGGCCACGCGGTGCTCCACACGCACCACGTACAACGCCGGCCCGCACGCCAGGAACAGCCGTGAATCCCGGTGACCCCAGCAGATGGTGGTGATGGGCCTCTGAAACACACGTCGGTTACTGATCCCGACCGGTCTGTGGTGAGCGGCAAATTTATTTCGCATCCAATGCCTTCCGCGCCGCCAATGCTGCGTGTGCCGCTGTTTAAGCTTCCATGGCAACCATTAGTAAATTGACAGATTCAATATATATATTTTTTTTTTTCAGATGCACTTATTAGTGTTGCCACCATGTGTAGATGAATTTTGAATGTTGGCATTGCATCTCTAACATAACTGTTGTACTGAATTAAACCGTCATGATGTCATGATGTCATGATCCTGAAACAGGATGTGAAATTAGGCACTGGTGGAAAAATCCACTTTTTGTGGATTTTTCCACCAGTGCATTCCTGCCAGGTACCATCTGCTCAATCAATGTCTATCTAATGTAGCTTAACCATGCTGACATGCCTATGATGTCACTTCCTGTGCCCACACTCATTTATTCACAGATAAGTTTCCCAATAGAATAAATGTTATAACAAAAGTAAAAGCATTCATTAAAGTACACGCAGCCTCAGTTGAAGGTACAGAGTAGCCACCTGTGCGGGCGTCTCTAGGGTGTAGATGTGTTCTCCTTGGACGTTGTAGAACTTCACCAGAGCGTTCCTGGTGATGGAGGCGCAGGCAGAGTCGGTGTCTGCAGAGTGTCTCTCCATGCCGGCCACGGCCAGCAGGTCGCCCTGGGAGCACCACTGGACCTCCACATCTGGAGAATGAGGAAGGATGCGCTTGTATCACCATTGCCAGATTACTAGAACTGACCCATAACTGAGTTTCTGAGTGTCACTGTTTCAGTTTAATGTTTGGCTACTGGGGGTGGCCAGTGGCCAGATGGAAACCATATGGTTGTTATAACATTGTGCTATTGATAGTATTGACCGTTTGTTTTATCTAAAATGCTGAATTACGGTCAATTGTATTCTGTGAATCTTGTCCAAGTACTTAATTCTCTTTCCCCCTAAACCCCACTTAATCATTAATCGCATCGCAACATGAACTTTGATGTGAAACCTCATCTTGTCTCATGTGCTGTGAGGTTACTCGATAACTGTACCTTTCAGGCCCGAGCGGATAACGGTAGGCGAGAGGTCATCGTAGTTGTTCATTAAACTGATGTCTCCTGATAAGAAGCTCACCGTCAACAAGGGTTTGATGCTTCGCACTGGAGGGAAGTCAGAGAGCAAGGCAGCTTCGTCAAGACACAGTTAGAGCGGAGTTACACGCACGGGGCAACGTTACTGACAGAGCTAACAAAACATTATTTTCATTGTAGTGGTTGTAATGGTCCTTTGTATTTATATACCATATTTCAATGTGAAAACAAAACATTGTTAAGTAAAGCAAAAAATCAATTGTTTGGATTGAATTGGATTATCGTCTGGTGTAAATCCCACAATTCAAAATGGTCGCCAACAGGGCGCCACCAGACGGAAACAGTTACCATCAACCATCCAAGGACTATACAGGGAATGAAAGGGGGCTTGGTACCTAATGGCAGAACATTGTCATCAGAATCGGTGTCACTCTCTGTACTGTCCTCGACAAGGAAGTCTGGGCAGTTCCAGGACATGCTCACGATCCCGTCTGACTCGTGCAGCAGAACGTGGGCCAACATCCTTCCATGGCAGTCCATGACGATCACCTGTCCATCCGCAGTACCGAACAGCACCTGTAGGGGGAGCATTACGCGGTAAATATGCTCCATCTTGGAATAAGTTTATGACATAGAACTGATAATGGATTAGACAAGTGCCTGAATCTTACCAAGTGATCTAATGCAACACTTTTTTTATTATACATTATTACATTTTCTTTACTTCACTTTTTATTTTTGTTTTAACAAACTAAATGAAAAATTCAAAAAATTCAAAAGTGGCTCGTACAACATTACTTGGATGGATGGAAGGAAGGATGGATGGATGGATGGATGGATGGATGGATGGTTGCTCTTCACCCCGACCAGCAGACAACCACGGGGTGTACCTGCTGGTCATCAGGAGTCCAGATCCCGCAGGTGATCTGACTCTCCAGGTTGATCTCGGAGGACCAATGGCGCTGTCCGCTGACGGAGCCCACCAACACAAAGCCGTCTCGGTACGCGATCAGCGCCTGGGTGCCATCATGGGACCAGGTGAAGTCGCTCACCTGTTGGTCAAACAACAGCAACAACCACATTAACTGTCGGTGACAGTTAAACATGCCATGATGTTGACATTAGCCTATCAATATGTTGATACAGGTAGCCTACAGGTAGCCTACCGATGTAGGGTGATCGATCCCAGAATTATCGGCTTGGAAGTGGACCAACACTAGACACTAGAATAGCCTGCCCCTAACAATCGTCCCAGTCCAACCCAGTGTTCACTTCAGTACAGTAAAAGTATATGAATAAATGGTATATAAATCTATATATTTGTATGTGTGTGTGTGTGTGTGTATGAGAGTGCGTGTGTGTTATAAGTCTGAATCAGCAGTAACAAAACACATGCTACTGAACCTGAGCTCCACGGTCGTTCACTAACTCCACCGACCATCGTCCTTCATATTGGATCCAGACGAAGATCCCTCCCTCCATGTCGCAGGTGGCCAGCTTCTGGAAGGGCTCGTTCCAGCGCACCAACACCACCTGGGAGGAAGGTTGTATGGTTGAACTGTTGGATTGACATTCAGTGCAGTTGCTAGCTTGAACTGATGACTTTTTGGGATTGACAGCTCACAGTAGGACGCAGTTCAAATACGAGTCTCCACAGTACAAGTTATTGTTTAGTTATATTGTATTATATTGTATTAGTTACTATTATTACTTGCTTTCATATTATTACTTACTATAGTAGGCCTTGTATCACTTTAGTGTTTAGTGTTATTATGCAACAACTTAATAATGTATGTTGGTGAAGCACGATAGTGAAAACTATGCTTGGGGCGGGGGGGGGGGGGGCGGGGCGGGGGGGGGGGGGGGGGGGCGGGGGGGGGGGGGGGGGGGGGGGGGGGGGGGGGCGGGGGCGGG
>JAOPJO010000124.1:1648719-1661004 GCA_027123675.1 Molva macrophthalma | reverse complement strand
TTGTTTTTTGTTTTATTTTTCAACAAATTAATAATTTTTGTTGGTGAAGCACGTTTTTGAAAAATTTTATTGCCCCCCCCCCCCCCCCTCACCTCGCTGTTGTGCCCCCGCAGGTTGAAGTTGATCCTCTGCGGCGTGTTCCTGTCCCGCCTGCAGTGACTGGAGGTGAACGTGACGCCCACCACGCCCCGGCCATTGCCCGTGGCGAGCCATCCCTCCTCGTAGTACCGCCGCCGGCACACCGGCTTGTCCTTCTCGCTCTTAGGCACGCGGCCCTTCCAGGACAGGCACAGGATGTTGGAGTCGCTGCAGAGGATGGGACCGTGTTCCACGGCCGCCAGCATCCCTACCGAGTGCCCAGGCTGGGGGAGGGGGGGGGGGGGCATGGGAGGGAGGGCAGAGAGAGGGTTAGTGTTTTGGTGACCTATCGACCCGAGCGTGTGAGATATGGGGGATGTGGGGGTGGGTAATGGTGTTTGACTCCCAGGAGAGGGGTTCTGGAGTTGGAACCCTGATTTCCGCAGTCTACCTGTAGGCCTGTGCCGGATAACCCACTAACCCCAATGACATACATTATTCATCATTAATGGCATACAAAATTTAAACAAAGCACTAAAACAAAGTCGTTAAATACAAGCAGGGATCCCTCATCTGCGTTCTCTCTCAAGGTTTCTAATGTGAGAAAGGAAGAGGAAGAAAACCTGGCCAAATCTAGGCCAGCGAAGCCACTTTGAGACTATTGGCTGTGATAAAGCGCAATGTAAATAAAGTTAACTTGAATAGATGCTAAGTTGTAGGTGGCAGGAGGAAGGTGATGGTCTTATATTCTGTAATGGGAAAAGTAGTTTGAGGTAGTAGTTTTATTTCAAGGGCTTAATCATAGAACTGATTAACACTAAGTAACACCTTTGCAGATTTATAAAATCGGAATACTGGTTGTTGATGATGGTGGTGGATAACGGCAATTTATACGTAGGCCTACCTCATAGTTCCTGGACATGATTGGTCAAATGTTCTCCCCTGAAGGTGTCCATGTTTCCATTCAGATGAGGCGGTGGAGTGCTGCACCTGCTCTTTAACCGAATCTTAAAATAAAAACATCTACGGCGAAACAAATGACATCATATAGATTTGGTCAAGTCTAAATTCGTTAATGCAGCTCATCTCTTATTAATTAAACGTCATGAGATATCATGTCTTCTTGCCTTTTCTGTATTTCAACCAAATAAATGAAAATGTAGCATTTGTATTCAACAATTTAAATGCACGAAGCTCGCCTAAGGAAGCGATTCTCTTAAAATAGCGGCGATGTCATTCAATGCATCAGCCATGAAATTCCAATTTTTTTAGTCTCTATGCAACAGCAACACCGCATTGAGGATCTCAATAGTCAGTCTCCATGGGTACAGAAATTGGCCGTCTTCACGTCAATTGCCAGACATAAAGACAAGACATGGTTAAAGGTCTAATTTAAACACAATTAAACATCCATCACCAACTGCAATTCAACTCATGTTTAAACCGCAGCTTTTGGTGATTATACATGTAGATCGATTACGTGTAAACTAGAAACATCTAAGTGGTTTTTTTCGTTGATGATAATTTTATTTATATTGAAATCAAGACACATAGCATTTTCTATTAAGATATATAATTATGATTACACCAAAAATAACACATTATTCCAAGGCGTCTGGACTCGTCGCATGCACCAACCAATGAACTACCCAGAGTGGTTTGACAAATAAATAAGGAGTGGAATAGAGCAATACCTTGACCGACACAAACACTAATAACATATTGTAATTCTGCTTACCTGATTCCTGTGTGATTTGGTTAATCTGTACAGTCAGCGCTCTGTCTTGTTGCCAGGCGCTATCTGCTGGCGCACTGGCTTCATGTGCCTTTAACACGGGTTGCCATGTCAGTGGTAGCACGGAAAACACAGCCAGCTTTTACATGTCCACACGAATAGGGAACAACTATTGATCAACCGACCCCGTGGCAAGATTTAACGTCACGTAAATAGACAAAACAAATGCAAATCGGCATTTGGATGTACTTGATTGGTATGACGCCGTGCATTGTGATAAAGTGCATACGCTGCTCGATCTTTTACTGTATCACGATTTGTAATTGAGTCTCGAAAAGGGGGTTTATTGCAGAGTGGCAACCTCAGACTGTGTACCCCACCTTGGCTATCTAAATTGAAGTCACGCACTGTGGTGTCCAATTGTGACCTTCATGTGCAACTTAGTGACATGTGTTTTGTTGTTTTTTTAGCCCACTTGAATCAGCAATTCTGATACATCACATCACATCAAATAATGACAATTCTTAAAATCCACATTAATGGGTTTTATTTTTGCACACAGTCACAAAAAGCTATATATGTTATATATCTATACATCTTTTTTTCTCATTACAAAATGTATTTATACGTTTTCAATTTTACAACTTTTACTCCACAGACAGAGGCAATCTCAACCTCCCTCTTGGCCCTGTGTAAGGGGCCAAGTGAGCCTATTCTGGGGTCCAAAACATGCAGGCTCACAAGACGTTTAGCTATGGCAGCGGAATACAATCAATCAATCCATCCATCCATCATATCGCTGCTTGTATCAGAAACGACTCCCTATGTAGACTGACATGTCATGATAGGACAGTGGACTACACATAGTCTCCATACGAGCACCACCACACATATCTCTCACAAGGCAAGCTGACTTGTGGAGTCCCATCGCACTCCAACCCCAGTGTCAAACGTAACATCCCTTATTTGTCTCCCTCTCTCTCCCTCCTTCCCCAAGCGCCACGGAGAGTCAAGTGCGGGTCTCCTGGAAGGCGTGGATCACACTGTTGTACGCCGGGGGTTGGTTCTGGGAGGGCAGAAAGCCCTTGAGGCCGTTGCCCCCAAGCCAGAAGGAGTTCCTCTTGTTAGACACCAGGGCAGCCGAATCGGAGGCGGAGGAGTCCAAAGACGAGGCGGTGTCCTGGGGCATGGCGAACTGAGTGTCTTGACCTTCCTTCTCCGGGCGGGCCCCGCTTCCCTTTGGCATCGGGCGAAAGGTGGAGGCCTCGACGCCGGGCTTGCTCCCCAGGGGCCCCACGGGCTCCACGGAGGGCTGGCGGTGCACACTGAGGAAGGTGCTGCGGTACAAGCCCAGCTGGCCACCGGCGGGCCCCCGGGCCCGGGCCGACTGGGTCTTGGAGCGGCGGGTGATGATGGCGGAGGCACGGCGCCGCCTGGACGCCCAGGTCAGCAGGATGTAGACCAGCGCCCCCAGCAGCAGACCCACCAGTATGGACAGGCAGAAGGCCAGAACTAGCTGGTCTGAGGGCAACCAGTAGGGGGCAGGGGAATGAGAGTTTAATGGACAACTAGATACTGGAACTTGAACACATAGCTGTCTTTGTATTTACTATACATCCGCTGCCATAATAGATTTACTATAGATGATATTATATAGTAAGTACTATTAATGGTAAAGCAAGGCAGGTTTATTTACGTAGCAAACACAAGGCCATTCATAGTGCTTTGCAAAGGCAGGGATCACATTTTAAAAATCATTAAATGGACAATCATTCAAAGAGAATACAAGGCTGAGTAATGAATAGACTAATAAGATGGCAGAAAATGGCCAAGTCCCAGCGACTTTCTGCTCCCTGAAAATAGTTTTAATACCAGGGAGTGTGTCGTCATTTTGTTGTGTTGTTGTCTTGCACAGCTGTACATGACAATAAAGTTTCTTGAATCTTGAACCATGAATAATACAAATTTAAGATGGTATAATAATAAATAAATATATGTAGGCTATTCTATATAGTGATTACAAATAGTTACAGAATGTCACTGAATATGAATGTATACAGTACATCTGAATATTCTTTTTTTTTTATCATTTCATGCAGTCTTTGAAAGTGTATGTATGTATGTATCTGTATCTCTTCAATGTTGGAGTTCAGAGTTGGTTCTCTAAAGTAAAAATAGTTTTACCCAGGATGACTAATGGCGACTCCACTGCACATTAAAGTTACATAAATGCGTGTGTTATAGTGGGCCGTCTTTGAGTAAGTCCATTTGGTATTATTCTGCCTCAATATTGTATATATACTATTTAACAGTGTTTGGTGAGTGAGTTCTACATCCCACAACCAAAAAATGCTGAAAACATTCTTCTTTTATCAGAGGGGGTTAGTTAAAAACACAAGACATCACATGTGGATGAGAATAAAGATATTACGGTCCGGATAGTCTAGTCAGGGTTTTTGATTCCCATCAAAAATCTCAATCCCTAATGTCTGTAATCCCTAAGCAAGACACCTGAGCCCTACCCTTCCTGATTTTTTGAAATTACTAATTAGTAAATAATTGACGAAGGGAGTAACTGGATACTGTTCTGCAATCCTCCTTTAATTGCTATTCACTTTCCTAAAGTCACTACTACCACTACTACAACACAGATACAGCTGCACTCACCCAGTTTAAAAGACTTGAGTATTTCCAAAAAGGGATTTGTTTCATTGTAAGCCATTATATCTCCATGGGCCAGGTCTGGAGGAGGATGAAAGCTCTCTCTCTATTCCTACATCCAGACTTGGTTGTTTCTCTCCCTCCACCTCGCAGTGTTTGCCTCAGAGGAAACTTTGCTGTCATGCTTCCTTCCCATTTTGGACTTTTAAAATTAGCATGTTCCTTGCTTATCTGTGTGGGACAGAGCTCTGGGAAAGCAACCAGTTTCCTTTTGCATCACTTCCTGTGGTCTGATAATCTACAATGGCCCCTGTGATTCTGTTTTATTTTGCTCTGCATGGCATATTTCTTAGAGTTGAATTAACACGTTAACAAGATGGACACACGCATGCAGGCACACAAGCACACATAGACACACACACACTTTAAAACACAAACTATCTAAACTATGTAACATAAACAAGCACCCCCATTGTTCTAGGCATGGTAAATGCATCTTGGACCGGCCAGCCCCTCCGGATCCGCCCAATCACTGAAGGGCCTGCAGACTATCAACTCTCCTGTTCTCCGTGGGGATTTCCTTGAATTGTCAAACTGTTCCTCCTCCACGGCTGCCCTCGACCTCTTGAGCCAGGCCACAAAACTACAACTAGAAGTCTTCCAAGAGAGGAACCCGTTATGCTTTCTCAAATGGCTGGACGTGTATGAAGGGCCAAAGTGTTAAATTTAGTATAGGGCTATACAATCTTACATAGTTGACATATTGATAAAAGCACATGGGACAAATAATAACAGCTACTTAAACGAATTATTATGTTATTATTATTAGGAGTAGTATAATAGTTGTTAGTAATGTTGTTATTATTATGAATTTCTTTTTCTTTCATTATTTCGCCCAACAGAACTGCAACGTCAGAGGACATACGATACAAACGAATTGTAATGCGCTAGAAAACCAGCAGGTGGCACTGCAGTATCAGAGCGAGACCTTCTGATTGAATGTTATTGTGTTGTTTGTACCTTGATCAGCAAATAACTTAGCTATGTCTAAGCAAATGTATTCTACAAACCGGTATACAGGCTCTTTTATGTTTGTTTTACATAAATGAACTAAGCGAAGTTGTAAATGTTGTAAATGTAAAATGAATAAGGGGCAGGGGAAAAGACGAGAAGATCACAAAAGAAAACGATGGCTCATCTGAACCTTTTCACAGTATTGGGACCCCCCCCCCCCTTCACGTCCCTGCTGCCAGTGTTGAGGCGCATGGCAGCAGCCGGCTGGCAGTCCTCCTCCTTCTCTAGACCCACTATGTTTGAATGTTACCAGTAGCAACGCAGAGTGACACACACTTCCTCTGTGAAATTTACATACTCTGCAGGGAAAAGAGGTAATAATACTTTTACTCAAATGATGAGCCTGCAAGCTGTACTTTGATAAAGCTTTAATTGTCATCCAAATGGCCTCGAAACTGTTTTTTCGACTTTGTTTTAAGACTTGCGGGCATTAACTTTACGCCAGGTTGATATCTTTAAATTAAATATATTATGTGGGTTTTCTACGTATTTACATACTGTTTTAATGCACCTACACTTTTGGGGAAGTTGTGTTTGCTTGAATTTTCTACTACAAGAACCATGTAGGCTAATATGTTAATCACGTCTGATATGAGCTAGTTTAGTAAAGTGATCTAAAATAGACGTCTTGGTTACGTCCGACAGCGAGAATGGACATTTAATTAAGGATAAACTATATATGTCGACAAATTGAGTTGGGATAAGACATGTATTGACGCAATATAATCTAGCACACCTAACTTTTTATTATCATAAAACGAGAGATTAGTATCCCAATAGACAACTGCTTAAAAAAACCCTGCCATGACCGTAAATACCATTCATTGCCAAACATTCCTCTCTTTTGTAGACTCTGAATGGAAGCAGAGGCGCTATTGGGCAGTAAAACTGCTCATCCCCACCTGAAACCTGAGATTCCATTGGACCTTTCTCTGCAGTGAATTGAGTGAGAGAGTGAGAGGGACAGACTGAAAGGCAGTGAGAGAGAGAGAGAGAGTTGACCGTGTGACACAGAGTAGAGCGAGAGAGGGGCAAGTGAGGAAGCCAGCCATAGTAGGAGGAGAGAGAGAGAGAGAGAGAGAGAGAGAGAGAGAGAGAAAGAGATAGGGAGGGAGTGTCTGGGGATGCCCCATGAGAACCCAGTTGTGAAGTGTGTCCTGCCACCAGCGACGGCGTTCACATTGTGTCGCAAGCACACGCACAGCGGTACAACATGGACTCCAGCAGGCCCTTCAAACGTCCTTCCGTGGACAACATTGCTAACGTCATGCAGAAACTGCAGGGTAAGTGTCACTTCTTCACTCCCCTCCGCCTCCTCCCTTGCTCTGTGGGCTGCTGTGAGTTATTCTCCCCGCTCTCTCCCTCTCCTGGAGTATTGTGCTGATTCAAGGGTTTGGCAGGGTGCCGGTGCAGCCGTCCCGACAGGTAGTGCTCACGTGGGGCACGAGGATGCGGATGCTGTTCCCTGTTGGTCCCGCGGTCAGAGAGACATGCAGACAAAAACACAAGTACAGCAGCAGAGGACAGTAGCAGAGTATGGTAACAGAGTACAGTAGCAGAGTATAGTAGCAGTACAGTAACATCATTCCCTGTATGTGTGACAGGCAGAAAGGCGGATGAAAACAGTACAGTAACAGGGCACAGTAAAAGATTATATTAAGCATAGTACTAGTAGCAGAATAAAGTAAGAGAGTAGATGTTACACTCTGATACAGTTACAGAGTATATGTAACAGAGTAGAGTAATGATACAGTTACATAGTATACTTAACAGTACAGTAACATACAGTTACAGAGTATATGTAACAGTACAGTAATGATGGAATTACAGAGTATATGTAACAGAGTACAGTCATGATACAGTTACAGAGTATCTGTAACAGAGTATTATAATAACTAATGATGGCATGCAGGATGCATGGTGTGCTGGTGCTGTTGTACACGTCTTAATAAGCAGTAAACACTATCTCTCTACACTGTGTGTCATATGTTTGAAGCAAAGGGTATCAGAAATAAGTAAGAAAAACATTATACACCTCAATTATTTGTTGACTGTTTGGTGTAAATATCAGGTCCAGATCGTGAAAGTCCATTCCAGAGGAGAGGCACAACCCTGGTAGGACTTTGACTTTATTGACCTGGATTAACCTGGAGGTTCCTCAGAAGTTTACCAATGTATTTTAACATAGTCAAACATGTTTCAGTCTTTTTTTGGTCTAGAAAACAGATGCAGCCTATTGACTCTCACATATAAGATCAAACATTTCATCATCAACAGATACAATTTTTACAGCACCTCTTTCATAGGCAATTTTTCCTTTTTACTATTTCACATTCAAGGAGAACCTCACAGATAACTTATAATAATTTATAATTTATTTCCATCCGTGTGATGGCCTTGTGACCAAACATTAAAATGCATACAAGGCTAGATAAGAAAAGTAAGTAATTGAATGCCTCATGCGTTTCTCTGATGTCCCTTCAAGGTACTTAAGTATATCCGGACGGTACAATTAAGACTTATGATTTCAATCCACAATTTAGCATTAGACTTTCATTTTTATCGTTTTAATCAAAAGACGCATAATGATGTCTATATTTCCTAGGATTTCGGTCAATGGACCCTCAAACCTATTTAAAGTTGCCATGCTTGAAACTGCGTGAGGGGAACTGGTGCCAACAAAAAATGACATCATCATGGCCCTGACACTTCTGCTTTAAAGATCGACATAAAGACAAAAAAAGCCTCTTGCACAGCATCCTCTAAGATGCAATCACACAGAAACATTTATTTTGGTTCTCATTCCTGTCTAAAATGGTAATGTTAGGTACGGTGAGGATAGTGGTTTTATTAGAAATGTTTAATACATGCTGGGTGGTGACATGAGCTGTTGAGCCTCATTAGTCTGGGGTATAGCCTGATGTATGTAGCCTGGCTGTACAACAGGAGGCTACAACATGACACCACCTCTTGGTCACAGCTCAGATCGATCAGTCTCTCTCTTATTGATGGGGGCCCAACTTGTGATACTATAGAGGGGGGCACTACCATCACCACATCTTTGGGTTGCTGGTTTGATGTCTGAAAACCTTTTACCCTGTCTTTGAACAAGAGCAGCTAACCACTAACTGATTGCAGGCGAAACATGCATGGCTGACATGGTGGTCGGTGTATGAACGTGCGTATGAATTTGCAACTGATTGAACGAGAATCAGCACAGATCACAATCTATGCCGCGTAATTAGGGGCGTTTATATTGCTATGGCTGGTTGCCATAGCTACTGTTATGAAGAATGGTTCTGTTGCCGTGTCAAACGTTTCCTGGTTACCGCTCTGGCGGCCGCAGGTTTCCGTACGTCTACTTACTTTTCAGATGACCTTATAAGTGTACAAAGCAGGGTGGCAGCGCCGAGCAAATGGTTGCAAACGCCTGCATCACAGAGCATCACACAAGATGCGATTTGGCGATGAGGCAACATGGGTTTTTTTCTGATGACCCCATAAATATAGGAGAAGAGATCCAAAGTATAACTTTTAATAGATCTAAGTGATGTCAACACAAGCAGTTATCATACATTCACATCTGTAACAAGGCTGCTGTACCTGGACACATTTTTGCCATCATTTTTATAATGCCTTTTCATATTGCGTATGCTATCAAGATATCAGTGGTGTATTTTATTCATACTGTGCACCCCTAGCCTCAACATTTTAAATACTTGGGGGTGACATACATCCATTTTTTGTGCACCACTCATAGTTAGCATTGCACCACCATGCTTTTGCAGCCATCTCACCAGTAAAGAGAAGTTACGATGCTTGCTACTGTGTTCTTAAGTAGTTTAGCACACTGCCTTTATCGAAAGCAACAGTGAATTCAGACACCTGTCATTACGCAGCAGGTAGGGGACTGGGCATCTCACTCAAGGTTGCCAACACGTGGGTTGCGGACAATGGGGATGGAACCCAGTACCTTCCCTATCCTGCTAGTGCCCCCAGAATCGGGTTGTTGTTAGGGTTAGGTAAATGATTCACTACTTTCACTGACGTAAACGACATTGCATCAGTTGCAGTGTACAATGGTAAACACAACTTGTGATATTCTTAGGTTACATCTGTAAAACTATACCATGTGAGGTTAAAGGTTGCACTGTTGGATTTTCTCAGCTGCCTCTGAGCTGGTTGCATTTCAACTTCCTGTCATGAAATGCATCCATGCAGAAAGAGTTACTAGCTGGCACCATGTTTTGAGACAACAGCTCCTATGTTTGACTCATACATGACTAAGCTCTTTTTTCCTGTGTGTTATTATGTTGTCAGAGTAGCCTGTACTGTACACAACATCCAGGTGCTACCAAATTCAAGGAGGTACACCATTTATAGAAACCTAGTTTAAACATTCGGTCGAAAGGGTGTCTCAAATACTAACCTTTTGTATCTTGGATCTTGTGATTCGAACGCTTAACTTTGCGAAAAAATTGTCACGGTGGTTGATTTATTTGAAAGACTCATAAATGATTTCTTTCTTAATATTTCTCAAGCTTGTCATTCACAGCGCTTTGCTACTTTAAACGGATCCCCTGGAGTTACATATTAGTTAAAAGTTTTCATTCATTCTAATTGTGTTGGCTATTGATAGATAATTCATGAGCAACATCTTGTGACCACAGGGCGGCAACAGCGACAACGTCAACCCATGGCCTCAAATGCTCTCAGGTTTCCTTCCCTTTTTGAACACGGCGACAGGGTGCATCTGTTTGGCTTTCTCTGCAGACTGCTCTGGGAGATGTGTTCCTCACAAGGGTGGTTGAAACTAGCCGAAACTAGGCTGGATGTGGACTTGTGGTGGCAGCCTCTTGTGAGAGCGTGAATCCTCTCCGCTCCCCTCCCACCTCCAGAGATACAACCACCAGCTATAACCTACAACTGCTATCAAACCACTGGCGTGTGTCTCTCAGTTTCTCACGATACAACAGAGCTATTGTTAGAAATATGCTCTACCAATCTATACCCTCTCCTCCTGGTGGCTGCTACTTTGATAATCGCCTACTATTGTTAGCGGAAAGGAGGCAGCTGTACATGTTGGGAGTGAAGAGGCTCCGTCTCTACCGTGTCAAAGGCAGCTGGTTGGATGGCAACTCTTCACACAGACAGCCTGACAGAGTGGCAACGCCTTTACAATAAGGTGATCTGTTATTGTCCTGGTCAGGACGAATATTGGCTGAGCAGCTAGAAACTTCTTTTAGTGGAGATGAATTGGTTTGCTGCAATTCGCAGTCTGCTACTGCTCTACTGGTCCTGGTTTTGTAGTGGTCGATGTAGCCATTGTCGAAACAAACACACGTCTTTGAACCAGGAGTTTAACTACAGTTCGGATTCTTTGACCTTTAAACAGTCTGACCTTAAAGTATTAAAGTATTAATAGGTGATGGAAAGTTTGAAAATTGGAAAGATGGAAAGAAAAAAATACATCTAATAATAATAAATACAGAATTCTACCTTTTTTACCTTTAGTAAAGTAAAATATTCACAAGATGATTCAATGCAGGCTTTTGTCAAATTTAATATTTTAATTTTATGAAAATCCTTTTTATAGCGAAAGCCACATCAACACTTCCCCAACAATGTTGTATGGTGCACTTCAAACTTAACAATAGATGTCACTGTTCCACAGGAAACAAACTTTCAGCAGCCTCAGGCTTCTTTAAAGAAGAGCCTCTACTAAAATGCTGTGTAATCGCTGTGCTTCCCAAGTCGGAGCTCCAGAGAAGTGGTTCTGCTCTCGTCCAAATGGACCGGCATCAGGCTGAATGGGCTCTCACGGGTCTCCCTGGGGACCAGCATCAGTCGATGGAGCCCGGCACCTAGCTTACATCCTCGCTAAATGTATTATCCCGTCCTGAGATCACCTTTAGTGCTGTTACCGCTGCTCCATTCATTGGAATAAAAGCAGCGAAGCTTCTCTGCTGCTTTGGTTGTTTGCTGTTGCTGGGACGGTCCACTTGGAATTGCCACTTAGCCAGTGGTCTTGCATCACCTAAATTAAATCAGTCAACGACTGAGAGATAACGACAGGAGAGGCTGACGGCAGTTATTGGCAAACGATTGTTTGCTTGTAATAGCCGCTATACTTCGGGAGGTCGATACTCGCCTCGATCGAGGTTCTCACAAGCCATGGGAAAGAAAACGAGTAAATATGGCGTCTGGAAAACATTTGAATAGTTTCTGTACGAATCGATTGGTCTGTTTCCGCTGTCTTCTTCTGTTCAGGACTGTGGACAGCTCCATTTGAGAAGGAGCGAAATGGAGAAAATGTACTGGGGCAAGGTCCTCAGTTCTATTATATGTAATTTATTTGAATTTGATTAAATTGTATTAAATACAATTCCATTTTATTTTATTTTACTTTATTTTATTTCATCCTGTTATTATTCTTATTCGTAATAATTTCATCTTATTAATAATGCTATCATTAATATTGTACTACGCTCTAAGAGTAGTACAACTAAGAGACACTGTGGTTTTCCTCGCTCTAATATCCGACCTTTCCATGTAAAAGGGAAAAAAGTGCTATTTTTACCTAAATAGCGTTTCCATGCAGGTCACTCATGCAGAGCACAGAGCTGTATTAATGGCTCCTGTTCTATTTACAGCGTATCAGAGACGCTTGTCAGTGGCCCAGTAGGGTTTTTTAAAGAATAAAGAGCTATTTCTACAAGACACAGCACGTGTCTTGT
>JAOPJO010000124.1:1599866-1611552 GCA_027123675.1 Molva macrophthalma | reverse complement strand
GGTACTGACCGCCTGGGCGATCCCTGCCGCAGGGCACTGGGTCAGAGGTACTGACCGCCTGGGCGATCCCTGCCGCAGGGCACTGGGTCAGAGGTCATTCTGGTTCGGCAGGTTTTTCACAGTGAAATTGCAGTGAATACCAAAAACAAAGTCAGATAGTATTATACGATATATAAGATTAGGTATTATTGTACACATGCAAATCTGATAACATTGGCATTTTAACAAAACTTTGCTTGTGTATCTGTTCACCTTTACTTTTCCTTACGTATGGGCTAAGCTAATATGTGCTAATATTAGCTCTACTATTAACTCTAGTATTAGCACATATTAGCCAGGTTCTTAGTTCAAATTTGTTGTTCAAAAGATTAATAATAGTTTTTGTCATAGTTAAATAACATATTACTTTGTTAAAAGGCCAACACTTATTTGCCACATCTTTCTGACATTCAACATCTCTACCACCACTAGGATCCAGGAGCTCCAGAGTCACCTGTCGCAGGTGGAGCATTTTGACCAGGCTCTGGTCAAGTTCTCCCAGTGGGGCGAGAACATGCTCTCCACCCTCCACTCCGCCTCTCAAATCAACACCACCCACCTGCAACCGGCCATGACGCAAGTAAAGGTGAGGAGGTTTGCAGTGGTTGTGAAGAACAGAATTCAGTGCTGCTGTTATTGTTTTGAGGACCTCAAAAGAGAGACATTATTCCATAGCAGGATGACCTTCCAGGTTTATAAAATAATGGCCCTCTGCCTTGGACGTTGAAACAAACCAAACATGGCAGGACACTTATTTTGTGACCCTGGAACGGTACACTGAAGGACACCCTCGAAACCCCTCATCGTCTCTCTCTCTCTTTCTCTCGCTCTATGTCAGGAGAACCGAGCCGCTCTCCAGAAGCAAGCGGTCGTGAGGCAGATCTTGGAGCAGCAGACAGAGAGCCTGTGTCGGGCCTGCGAGCCCGGCGATGCCCAGCTCCTCCATGGCCGACTGGAGAGCTGCCTCGTGCCCTACCTGGAGGCCCGGCAGGCGGCTGAGCTTCAACTCGAGTGCCTGGAGCGGCTGCAGGCCTTCCTGCAAACCCAGGGCACGACGGCGGGGACCCTGCAGGGCCTGAGGCAGACGGTGGAGGGCGCGGGGAGCTGGGACCGCGCCCGCGTGGAGGAGCTGCAGCAGGAGCTGTCAGCCGTGGTGCCTGACGTGGGCCGGCTGGAGGCCCTGGCGGCCGGCCTGGACAGCGGCCTCTGCAAGGGCCACCTACACGTGGGGGACGGCCAGGGGGCGCGCACCTCCTGCCGCCAGCAGGCCGACGTGCTGAGCGCCGAGGTGGATGCCGTCCGGACCCTGCTGGGTTCCAAGCAGAGCGAGGCGGAGGCCCTGGGCGCCCTGTGGACCTCCTTCAGGCAGCGCAAGGAGCAGCTGCTGAAGACCGTGGAGGACATTGAGGAGAAGGCCGACCACCAGAGCATGAAGGAGCCCAGCCTTCAGGCGCTGCAGCAGAGGTGAGCAGAGCCCTGGTGCCATAATAATCAATACCAGCATCGTTATCATGATCATGGCCGTTCATCATGTTTCAAAACCTGAGAGCAGCTCTTAATGTGTGCTACGCCACACATTGTGAGATACAAGGCGTGGTAGTAAGTGCACATTCACATTTGCATTGGCATGAGTGGGATGTTGCAACTTCTGACAACCGCCCCCTCCGCCAGGCTGCGTTTCTTCAACCAGCTGGAAGACGAGCTCCAGTCGCACCAGCACGAGGAGCAGTGGCTGCGGGACAAGGGCCAGCAGCTTGCCCAGCGGGACGCAGAATTCGCAGGGGAGGTGCTGCGGGAAATTGGCCTCCTGAAGTCCACCTGGGAGGACACCAAGAGACTCATCACAGACAGGTACGGGGAGACACGGGAGAGTTAATAGGACAGTGTTACATGAGCAGAATCTTCTGTAGGGGGATTTGTCTTTGTCTTCTTTAGAGTCAGTTGGATGCTGTGGTTACACCTGGAAAAAAATATATATATTTTGCCATCTTTACCAACATAACCGAACCTTTAACCATTCAGCCAGCAATAACGCTGTTTTACTGACAGGCAGGAGCAGTGTGGGGTCCTGGTGGAGCTGATGAGAGAGTACCAGGGTCTGAAGACCTCCATCACTGGCATCGTGGAAAGCACCGAGGCTGTGGTGGATATCAGCTCTGCTCTCAAGGACCACGAGGAAACCAAGAGGTCTCTATCCAAGGTTGGTCGGATTAACATCATTAGCAATCAAACACATGTTATCCAAAGCAAGTCACATGAGAATGTACTGCTAATCAGTGATGCCACTAACGCGTTACTTAGTAACGCGTTACTCTAATCTGACGAGTAATCTAATGCGTTACTATTTCCAAACCAGTAATCAGATTAAAGTTACTTATCCAAGACACTGTGCGTTACTATTGTTGTCATTTTCCTCAGTAAAAATATATATTTTAGCTTTCTGCTTGCGTCTCGGGGTGACTTATGCGACAAATCACGTTTTCAGCATGTGGACAACTCACGTGTAATACATACCGCGACACAAACGTAAACAACAATGGAGGGAGGAGAGAGATGCGCGTTTTCTAGCTGGAAATACAGTCACTATTTTGAGTTTGTGTCCGCTAAAGATGGCAATATTAAAGTTCGTTGTACACTCTGTGCTGGCGACAAAGTGCTATCTAGCTTCAAAAACACAACGTCAAATTTGAAGAAACATTTGGAGTCGCCGCAGGACACAGTCAAACTCACAGAGCCCACCCGGTGCAAAGCAGTGAGCTTTGCACCGGGTGCACTTCCATAAAGTGAGTATTGGCCGGTTGTCATTTTTATGTTGAGGTGGCGGGGGGTGTTGTCGGCAGCTGCTGAATGTAACTAATAAAGTAACTTGTACTCTAACTTAGTTACTTTTCAAATCAAGTAATTAGTAAAGTAACTAAGTTACTTTTTAAAGGAGTAATCAGTAATCAGTAATCACATTACTTTTTCAAGGTAACTGTGGCAACACTGCTGCTAATGCAGGCCACAATTTTGGCATCTTGCTAAATGAGTGAGGAAGATGTTGCCCTAGTTGGCTGCAGACATTTGGGATTGAACCCAGACGAGTGAAACACTTTAAGCACTCTTGAGTATGGAATATTTGGACCTGGAGATTTGGTTCCATGTAGTTAATCTGTCGAGCTTTCTAAACACCTTACCCCCCCCTGCAGACACACAGTTCTTATCTTGAACCTTCATCCTTATAAATTAATGAATCATCAACGTGTCTTCCCTTCTCTTCTCATGTCCTGGTGCAGCATGAGGTGGTGAAGACCAACATGTCGGGTAAACAACGGGAGCTGGACCTCTTCTCTGGCCGGGGGAAGCAGCTGCTCAGCGAGCTGAAGAAGATCCCGGACTGTGACGCGCAGGTCATGAAGAAGGATGTGGAGACGCTGGTGGATCAGTGGCTGGATGTAAGTCGCACCTTATACAGGGCAAAACCAGTATATGTGAAAGTCCGCTTTATCACTGATAAAGGCTTATCAAGCCTTTTACACCAGGCAAAAAAGATCTCCATAAAAACCGAATGAGGAAAGGAAGAAACCTTGACACACATAAGAGAGTTCCCTCCCTCAAGGTATGGAGTTACGAATTAAGGCGAAACATTGCCAAAATTAAAAGGGTGAAAAGATAAAAAATGTGATCAATCATACCGAATGAGTGAGTTATACAGTGTCTTTTCCATATGTATGTCAAATATACAATATAGGGTCACTTAATGCTGTGCCGCCAGTTCAAAAAGACAGGGATAAAGTGTCTAACTCAGGGACTCCACGGCCGCAGGTGTCGGAGAGGGTTGACGACAACATCGACCGCCTCGGCAGGAGTTTGGCGGCGTGGGAGGACGTGCGCAGGACCAGTGACGACATCGAGAGCTGGGCCAGCAGCTGTGCCCTGGAGCTGAGCGAAAGTCTGAACAACCTCAACGACAGCAACAAGATGTCCAGCAGGCTCGCTGTGGTAGAGGTAAGACGACCGTCTTGCCATCAGCCAGTTCAGAGCAAATCGTATTGACAGTCGCAAAAAAACAAAGGAAATAACTTAAAGAGAGTTTCTTGCTCTCTCTCACTTGGTGACTCAAGAGTGTGAGAATAATCCAGGTTTCTTTCTTTGCAAGTAAAAGTCCACTTTAGCGTATTTCACCATGTAGCTTTTGCTGTTACTGCAGTGCTAGGAGGAAAGCAGGGGACAAATTCCCCCAGGAAGACCATTGGATGACATCTTCTTCTTCTAGTCTTGTTATGTGTCTGGGACATTATAACCCATGACCACTGTGCATATTTACAGAAAGAAATCGTGGAGAAAGAGCAGGGACTGAAGACCCTTCTGGAGAACGTAGGAGAACTGAAGCAACACAGCGGAGGACAAGAAACTCCCGCTAAACTACAGGTATAAAATTCACCATTCCTAAGTCCCAAATACGAGTATACTTAGTGTAGATCAGCAAAAATAAACACTGCTTTCTTTGTGCCAGGCGCTGGAAGCAGACTTGCGTAAGAAGATCAGCAATGTCCACCAGCTGTGTGAGCAGGCGAGGGGGAACCTTAAGGACTTCAGCTCGCAGAGGAAACAGCTGGAGGACTACATCTCCCAGATGTCAGACTGGCTGAAGAGTATGGAGGAGTCCCTGATTTCCACAACCACAGGGTCGGATCCTGAGGACATCTATAGTGTCAAGGTACAGCCTGGATGCTATTAAGGGGGTAGCTCAGAAGGTAGCGCTGTCGGCTGGTTCTAAACTTTAGGGTTTGCCGGTTCAACCTTCAGCTTTTCTGACAGAAAGTGTTGATCTCCCGATGAGCCAGTTGATGCCTTGCTCTGAACTTAAGCCCACAACCCTTAAGAAGGCCTAGGGCCAACAGCCTGCGCTCAAACGTGTCTTTGCAATGAGTAGTCTTCATCAGTTATCACTTATGAATTAGATGGTCTACTCAATAACACATATCTTCACGACCTTACACAATGATATTTTTCAGAGACACCAGTGTTTAAATTCAAAGCATATTCCCCAATGACAGGATCTCCAGAAAGAGCTCCTGAACCAGCAGGGTAGCATTGACGCTACCAGGGAGAGCCTCAACAACCTGTGCAGAAAGTACCCCTCTGAAGAGCTGGCTGGCCTGGGATCAGCCCTCACCGACCTGATCAAGAGCTATGAGGCCATCAACCAGCTCTCAGCCAGGACGCTGGTGGGGATGCAGCACTGTCTGCAGCAACACTTCAATGGTGAGATACCTCAACATGATTTAGTCTGTTGAGAGATACCATGCCTATGGGAATATATAGATAAATGCCTCTCTCTCTCTCTCTCTCTCGCTCTCTCTCGTTCTCTCTCTTTATCAATCTCTCCCTCTCCTTATGTCTCTCTCCCTCTCTCTCCTTTTGCCCTCTCTCTCTCTCTCTCTCTCGCTCTCTCTCTCTCTTTATGTCTCTCTCTCATCAGACCTAGTCCAGGAGTTTCATCGATGGCTCTCTGAACAGAGAGAGATCGTGAAAGAATGCTCCGACCGATCGGGGGACACCTGCGTCGTCGATCGCAAACTCCAGAAAATCAAGGTAACCTTTGAGTGAGATCTAGTTTAATTGGACCAAACTAACGGGAGCGCCAAATGGCCGCGATGTCACAGACAGCTCAAGAACGACGTGCGACTTTAGAAACAAACTAAGGTAACGACATACTGCACGAAGGACTTCACTAAAGTGGCACGTCACTGCTCTTGTCCTCCAGGGGGCGATGGAGCGCGTGGAGGAGGGAGAGGTGCGTCTCACTCAGGTCTGTGAGGAAGGGGAGAAGCTGCTCCTCCACCTCCCCAAAGCCAGCGCCGGCCAGGTCCAGCAGAACCTCTCCTCCATCCAGCAGGACTGGGACAGCTTTGTGGAGCAGTGCCGGCAGAACCAGCAGATCCTGGAGGACAGCGCCTCCCTCATGAAGGGGTAGGCCATCCACTCTCTATTAACAGTTATAGTTACGCAGTTAGTAAGTTCGATATTAGCATGTAGGTAAGTAGGTTGATAGTTAGATAGATCTTTAAACTAGATATAGGGAGATAGTTTACTACCTAGGTTACTAGATATAGGTAGGTAGGTTGGTAGGTAACTACCTATATAGGTAACTACCTAGGTATAGTACCTTTGTTACTATACCTTGCCAGGTCGATAGTTAGTTAGTGAGTGACATGTTTTTTGTTTGTTTGTACAATTCTAGGGTAAGTTATTTACATGGTCATATTGTAAGTTTGCTCCTCATTTTGTGGAAAATTCTGTCTCATCAGTCACAATAAGTTACAGATGATGGTCACGATTGTAGGGTCAGCAGTACATTTCATGTCTCTTGTTTTTGAAAAGGAGAGGACCCTTTCTGAAGCCTCTCCCCGTGCTCCCAGGTTCGAGGGCCGGCTGAAGAAGCTGCGCTGGTGGCTGGAGCACATGGAGAAGAGGATGACCACCGACCTGCCTGAGGCCCAGCAGCAGCGAGGCCCGGAGAAGGCCATGTTGGAGCAGGTGGAGGAATATCAGCAGGAGGTGTTCAAAGAGAGGTATGCACAAAGGAAAAAAAATCTGCTGTCCTACCATCGTCAAAGCACAGCATTTCCCCCTCTTTTTCCCATTAATTGAATTGGGGTCCGGATAGCGCAGACGGGGTTTTGACTCCCGGGCCGAAAAAGGTACCTGGGTTAGTTGCTTTTGGATAAAAATCACAGTATAAAATAAAGGAAATACGTTTCGATTGCGCGTCCTTCCCCTCCCCCCAACCCAGGGACTCGTTCGAGCGGCTGTGCCAGGAGGCGCAGGTGCTGAACGAGGGCGGCCGCGGCGACGGCAGCGAGACGCGGGTGTCGGCCCAGCTGCAGTCCCAGCAGCAGGCGCTGCTGCGGCGCGCCCGGGAGAGGCTGCGCAGCTGCCAGCTCACCCTGCAGGAGCAGCAGGCCTTCCAGGACACCCTGCAGAGCACCTGGTCCTGGCTCAACGGGGCCCAGGAGCGCCTGGCCTCGCTCGACAGCACGGTGGGCAACAAGGAGACGCTGGAGAAGAGGCTGGGGCTCGTACAGGTCGGTGGGACCAACCCCTTTGTGTGTCTCCATTGTGTTGTTGTGGTCTTGTTGTGGTCTTGGGATCACGTTAGTGATATGGGTCCTGTGTCATACCACACAAGCGTAAAGGGAAACCAAACACTCAAATCAAAACAAGGGATAAATAGTTCCATCTCAGACATAACCTAATTCCTAAGCAATTAGGCAGCATAGCTCAGGAGGTGCAGTAGGCCTACCCAAAACCAGCTAAGGCATTGGCATCCCTACGGCAAAACTCCCAAAACGAAAACCCAACTGCAATTTTCCACCGCATGTAGGGCATCACCACACGGTTTACGAGTCATTCACCCGTGAAGCGGTTTTGATTGGCCGTGGTGGGCATAAAAAAAAAGGTAAACAAGCCTCATATGAATCCAGTGTGCTTGGTTCTTCCTCAGGATATCCTGCTGATGAAGGGCGAGGGGGAGGTGAAGCTGAACATGACTGTGGGGAAGGGGGAGCAGGTCCTGAAGCACAACAGCCTTGAGGGCCAGGAGGCCATCCGCTCCCAGCTGCAGCGGCTCAAGGACTCCTGGGCCAACATGCTGATGACCTCCATGAGCTGCCACAGGTGAGGAGACACCACCCTCTGCTGGGCCCTACTGGAACTGACCCCCTCTTCCAATGGCTTCCGAGGTCTTTCAATATTGACTGACTGTCATTGTAAAGCTTCTTGTCAAGAGACCTGTCCAGGTGTTTCACCCTGTGAGTACAGCCACCTGACAAGGCATAAACACCTTAGTCGATTGCAGCCTGCGGCCATTTGCTGCATGTCATTCCCCCTGGCTCAAACCACTTTCTTGTCCTTCGCTGCCATAAATGGCACAAAATGCCCCAGAAAAGAGGTGCACTGTCCATCTATCCATAATGTTGCATGATCATTTATCATCATTGTTGCCTTTTGACCACCTTTTCTCAACTACTTGAGAAAAGGTAGCTAGCACTTTTTGGCTAATTCCTACAAATCCGGAAACTGACAAGCAACAAAGACTTAAACCATTGCACGCAAGGCACGTTCAAATGTAATGAGGATGCAACGGAACAGACAGGGAAATCAAAAATCGGTTTGATTTCTTTGATTTTTGATTCCCCCGTCTGTTTCCTCCCGCTCTCCTCAGCCGCCTGGAATGGACGGTGGCCCAGTGGAGCTGCTACCAGGAGAGCCGGAGCCAGCTGCAGCAGTGGCTGGAGACGGTGGAGCAGGAGGTGAGCATGAACCTGCCCCAGCAGCCCGGGCTGAAGGAGAAGGCCTCCCTGCTGGAGCGCCTACGGGCCGTCCAGGCCGACGTGGAGGCCCATGCGGGCGTGCTATCGCGCCTCACCGAGAAGGCTGTGGAGCTGCACGAGAAGACCGCCGACCAGATGTTCGGACCGGAGCAGAGGGCAGAGCTCAACGCTCATTTTGCCGACATCTCCACCGTGGTCAAGGTGCGACAAAAAAAAGAAGGTCTCGTAGGGGTCACATAGTATATGGTATATGTGACATACATGGCTCAAACGACTACCTAGGTCGCTTACAACTTCACTGACCAATGTACGATGGTTAACCACATTAGTCCAATTCATAAAGTGCTAGTTCACTGAACGGTGTACACTGTACACCGTTCAGTGACCGAGCATTTAAATAATTACAGTGCAGTACAGTGTACTGTATAAACAGTACAATTCTAATGGAACCCACAAGAAGGTCGCAAACAAATAAACAAAGAACACATTTCTCCTACTATGTGACCCTTACACTAAACTCGTATATCTTTCCAAAATCTTGGTGTTTTGCTAAATCCCCCCAAAATAATAACTGTCTTTCTGCCCTCACTCAAAGGGCAAAGTGCACTCCATGGAGGGCATTGTGTCCGAGCACGAGCAGTACCTGGACGCTGTCCGAGACTTCAACGACTGGCTCATCTCCGCCAAGGAGGAGCTGCAGCGCTGGTCAGACCTGTCCGGCGACACGGCTTCTATAAGGAGAAAGCTCTCCAAGGTGCAGGTAAGGATCAACGCCTGCTGGGGAATAACCAACGTAAGTGGATCTAACTCGGTAGATCCGATCAGAAGGTAGAGCCGGTCAGGGCCATAAGTTGTTGTCTTACAGTGTTTCTGGGAGTCCTTAGGAGTCCTCGAGCAAAGACTTGTCTTTGGCAAATACAATGGTTCTGATTGTGACTCGTCTCAATGAGCTAGTCGGCGTCTTGTATCCCCGATACCACTGACGCCAATGTGCAGCTTAGTGGCTTGAAATCTACAGCCGCTTGAACCGCAGGTACAGGGACTGCATTTAATCCTCCGTCCCTGACCCCCTCCATGCAGGAGCTGCTCGACTCAAAGCAGCGGGGCAGGGAGAGGCTGAGCCGGGTGCAGCGCAGTGGTGCGGCGGCCCGGGATCACACCGGCTCCGGGGGCTTCGAGGCGGTGGAGCGCGAGGAGGCGGCCCTGCTCTCGTCATGGGAACAGTGGGAGCGCGGCGCCCTGCAGACCAGGGCTGGCCTGGAGACCTCCCTCTCCCAGATCGCCAGCTCCGAGCAGGAGTTCAGTGTTCTGTCTTCTCGGCTGGGGCAGGACCTGCAGGAGTTTGGCGCACAGCTCCATGACTGCCGCCTCAGGCTGGCCCAGTGTGAGGGCAAACACAGTGGGGAGGAGTGTGTCAAGGCCTGGCAGCTGGCAAAGGTCTGCTTCAGATTCTCAGCCATTAAGCAGGCCCGCTTTGGGCCGAAGTATTCATATCCATTCTGGGAAATTTGTATTGAATCCTGCTTACACATGTTATAACACACAGACGAAGCCTCACAGGAAGTCCAGTTGTTCCTATGTGTTCCTATGTAATCATAGGAAGGAAGTTACTCTTATAGCTAGAGCTATACAAGTACCTTCCTGTCAGATCCATATGAATCCTAAATACATTTGCCAGGATTCATTGGACCACTCGGACACCCTCTGTCTTGTCCTTGAGTTGTTGACACCGATCGTTGACAGCCGTTGAACATTCATCCTATAAATGTATGCATTAAAGCGTATATAGGCTGTGTCTGAATGAATGCTCGATGGGCCTATGAAATATGAATGCATAGACAGGATGTAGTGTATGTGGTTATTGATCTCCATGTATTGATCCTCATGTCCATCACTCCCAGGCCACGCTGGCGGACCTGGTGAAAGCTGAGCCCATGTCAGAGAGTTTGAAGACTCAGCTCAATGACCTGTGCAGGTTCTCCAGAGACCTGGGCACACTGTCAGAGAGGGTGTCTTCCCTCATCAAAGAGTACAACAGGTAGGCCCAGTAAACCAGGTAACCCCAACGCAACAGGTAGGCCCAATACAACTGGTAGTACTAAGAAAACAGTTATAGGGTATATACAAGCAAGAATGAAAACAATCTTGAGCAAACAAGCAAGTGGTTGCTAATCCAAGGAACAGGAACAGTCACTGATCAGACACTTCACCGGCAATTTAAACACAAATTTGGTGAAATTGTGTTATTGATACTCATTGGGTCCAACTCAGCACCAAACATTGGATTGGTGCTGAGTTTGATCCACATAGTTTTGAATGTATTATTCGGTAATCCCATTGGTGGATTAACTATGTGATTTGTAGCCAGCCACTGATGACTGAAACGTCATGCCGACACACTATTACTTGATTGACCCAATTGTAGGTCTTAACGATGGCTCAATGCCATGGGTTTGTATTCCAGTCTCAGCCTCCAGGCCTCCAGGGGGTGCCAGAGTAAGGAGAAGCTGCTGGACCAGGGCTTCCGCTCAGCATTCAGAGAGTTCCAGCAGTGGCTGGTCAATGCCAAGATCAATACCGCCAAGTGCTTCGACGTGCCGCAGAACCTCAGTGAGGCCTCCTCCAGCCTCCAGAAGATCCAGGTAAACGGAAACATACCTGATTCTATAGTATTTAACCAAGTGTTATTTTTCTCCTTGTCTTTTGATGACTTCTTGGAAAATGCAATGCTTGTGCAATGTTTATTGATCCTGTTCCATTGATTGAAATGCTGATTCAAAAGACTTATGCTTTGGGAACCACTACCTTCTGGCTCTGATGTTATGATTGACAGTATATATGTACTGTATCTGACCCCAGTATGTGCTCCCTGTTCCCCAGGAGTTCCTCAGTGACAGGGAGAAGGGCCAGAGCAAGGTGAATGGTGTGCTGGTGAGCAGCGAGCTGTTCACCAGCGTGGCAGCGAAGGACAGGGTGGACGGCATGCGGGCCAAGACAAACAGCGCCCGAGACGACTGGAAGAACCTCATGACTAACCTGCACAACAGAGAGACAAGCTTACAGGTGAACCATTTAGAAGCATCTTTCTTCCTCTGTTTCAAAACTCCTTTACAGTGAAGAAATAGCATGATGACGTATACAAGTTCAAGTTCATACAATGTTCCAGAAAATTCTAAATCCAACCAATCAAGATTGATCTGCTTTATAACCAATCAATTCAATTCAATTCAATTAAATTGTATTTGTATAGCCCTTTATCACAGGTACAGTCTCAAAGGGCTTAAAAGGTCATATATTTATGTCACCCACCTGACCCTAGCCCCCCAGAG
>JAOPJO010000124.1:1588432-1599766 GCA_027123675.1 Molva macrophthalma | reverse complement strand
GATAAGCTGCAGCTGAAGGTGAAGGCTTACAAGAGGCAGGCTGAGGAAGCGGTAAGTAGAAACTACGTAACAAAATAAGGTTATAGCATCAATTTTAAGTACATCTTATTTAAACTTACACAATATGAATGTTTCAACAGGAGGAGCAGGCCAACTCTTACCTGTCCAAGTGCAGGAAGGTTCAACATGAGCTGGAGGAGGCTGAGGAACGTGCTGACATCGCTGAGACTCAGGTCAACAAGCTGAGGTCTAAGAGCCGTGATGGTGGCAAGGTAAGTTCAGCACTTTATAAGCCCATTAACTTAGAAAGATATTAAAAGCAGCACAAATATATGGTTGGTTTAATGATTCATTTGTTTTTTGTCTTCCCCAGGGAAAGGAGGCAGCTGAATAAGTTGTATTGCATCATTGTACATTTAGAAAGACATGTCATAAAATATGACTTTTTGTTTATTGTAAATTGTAAGCTGCAATAAAATATTATTCCAGTCTCTTTTTTTGTTGATAGTTTCACTGATTTATGTATTCATTTGAATAACAATGAATTTGAATCTGCTCAGGCACTATTAATGGCACTCACATGAATACAGAATTGTACAGATAAGCACAACTCTGAAATGGATACTATGAAATACATTATAAGAGAAAATTATGACTGAAATATTATATTCATTCATTAGTTGTTTCATGATTCAAAAGGTGTGCCGTGTAGAATTCAAGTCAATTCAATTGTATTTGTATAGCCCTTTATCACAGGTACAGTCTCAAAGGGCTTAACAGGTCATATATTTATGTCACCCCCCTGACCCTAGCCCCCCAGAGGGCAAGAAAAAACTCCCTTAATCAGCATAGAAGAAATCTTGAGAAGGAACGCAGAGTGGGGATCCCTCCTTCCAGGGATGGTCCGGAGTGCAATGGGTGCCCATAAATGACATACATACAGGCAAAACATTTTAAATCGTTTAGTTTAAAAAAGTTATGTCTATGGTGATGGGGTGCTGACAGACGGAATAGTGAATTAGAAGGGGAAAGTGCATACAAAAGATGCCGACAACTGCTAATTTAGTGACTACACAAACACAAACACACATCGATACAATCAGAAACATTCACATTATCTGACAGACACTGACACACTTCATCCACGCAATCAGCATCAGGCCTGACATCAACATTGTTTGGCCCCCCTAGCTGCCAAACGAAAGACTGTAGAGATAGGTTTTCAGCTTTGCTTTAAATAGCTCAGCAGATTCCGCTTCCCTGATTACAGGTGGCAGGCTATTCCATAGATGGCGCTCTCGATAGGCGAACGCTCTCTGTCCTGCTGATTTCTTTTTAACCTTTGGTAACGAAAGAAGGCCAGCTCCCGAAGACCGGAGGGGCCGAGAAGGAGAATAAGGAATGATAAGGTCCTTCAGGTAGGATGGTGCTAATCCATGCAAGGCTTTATAGGTAAGCAGCAGCACCTTAAAATCTGATCTGGCAGTTATTGGTAGCCAGTGTAGAGAGGCGAGAATAGGGGTAATATGATCAAATTTTCTCTTTCTAGTCAATAGTCTGCAGCGTTCTGTACAAGCTGGAGGCCTCTCATGGTGAAGTTAGGTAGACCAGAGAACAGTGAATTACAATAGTCCAGTCTTGATGATATAAATGCGTGAATGAGTGTCTCTGCATCTGCTGCAGATAACATTGGTCTGATTTTAGCAATATTTCTCAGATGAAAGAATGCAATTCTAGTTATACTTTTCACAAACAAGACACCAAGATTTTTAACACAGGCACTTTGCGGAATGACCGAGCCAGCGAAACACAGGGAGACCGCTTCGAATTTTGTTTGGTCTTGCTTTGGGCCGGTGACTATCAGCTCCGTCTTCCCTGTGTTTAGCTGGAGGTAGTTCTGGGACATCCAACTTTGTATTGCAGTCAGACAGGACTCAACCTTCTGGATTCCTGTAGAATCCTTTGATTCTACAGGAATGTAGATTTGAGTGTCGTCCGCATAGCAGTGGAAGCTAATTCCGTAGCTGCGGATAACGTCGCCCAGAGGAAGCATATAGATTGCAAAAAGCAATGGACCAAGGACTGACCCTTGGGGAATACCAAAGCATAGGTTGCATTGTTTTGATTCTGATCCTTCACAGATAACAAATTGTTTTCCATCTGTGCGATATGATTCAAACCAACGAAGAGCAGAACCTTTGATTCCAACGTAGTATTCAAGACGATGAAGAAGAATGCCGTGGTCAATTGTGTCGAAGGCAGCACTAAGGTCGAGCAACACAAGCACGGCGCTTGCATTGGTATCCATAGTAAGAAGATCATTTGCCACTCTTGTCACAGCAGAGTAGAAGTCCTGAAGCCAGATTGAAAAGGTTTGAAAAGGTTGTTCGTCGTCAGGTGATCGATGGTTTGCTTCGCTACAATTCTTTCTTGTACCTTAGAGAGGAAAGGAAGATTCGATATAGGCCAATAGTTGCTGACTAATTCAGCGTCTAAGCCAGGCTTTTTGAGTAGCACTTTAATCACAGCAGTCTTGAAGCTAGAGGAAACAGTTCCAGTAGACAGCGAAAGATTCATGATGGTAAGGATGGCAGGACCCACAGTCGGAAGGAGTTCTTTAAGAACCTTGGTAAGGAAAGGATCCAGCATACAGGTTGTGAATTTTGAAGCCTTTATTACTTTTCAAGTTCATCCATTGGGATTGTGTTGAACTCCAGGAGGGTTGCTTCCGGGTGGACATGTGGGTCTTGCTTCGTCAGATGGTGACGACAAGAAGTATGGCAGGCATCAATTTTTTCTCTAATGGATTCGATTTTGTTTTCAAAGAAATCCATGAATTGGCTTGCTGAGAGGGAGGAGCACACATTCTGAGTCTGTTTTTGAGTCAGACTCTTCACTGTGTCGAAAAGAAACTTGGGGTTGTTTTTATTCAAGTTGATGGAGAGGTAGGCGTCCTGGAAGTAGTCAAAGCACTTTTGTAGATGAGCAGGCTATCATGCCATGCAAGATGAAAGACTTCGAGTTTAGTTGAGCGCCATTTGCATTCTAGCACTCTGCAGCTTTGCTTCAAGGTGCGAGAGTCTTCATTGAACCAGGGAGCTGGTAGCTGCGGATAAGGCAGTGTTGAAATCAATGGTGAGATTATCCACAGAGCCCCTATGGTTACAAAGGGGAGCAAGTGAATGGGGTAACTTATCTTCCATAGCTGTAGTGGTTGCAGGGGTGATATGACAACAGCTGTAGGTAGTCTGGCGGTCGTCGCAGGGACAGGATACCACCACCTGGAAAGTGAGCAGAAAGTGGTCTGATAAAGCTGAGGTGTAGGGTGAGACAACGAGGTCTGAAATGTCAACACCGCGGGTCAAGACGAGGTCCAGCGTGTTTCCACCGGTGTGGGTAGGGTGCTGGACGAGCTGTTTGAAGCCAAAGGTATCTGTAATGGACAGAAAAACCTTTGACAGAGAATCAGATGGGTTATTCACATGAATGTTGAAATCCCCAATAAGCAAAACTTTGTCTGAATATGTAACAAGATCAGCTGCAAATTCAGAGAACTCATCTACAAAAAGTGAGTAGGGGCCTGGGGGGCGGTACACTATACCTAAAACGATGGAGTCTGAAATTTGTTTTGTTTGTTCAAGAGTAATTGAGGAGCAGAAAGCAAGCACCTCAAACGATGTGAATGTATATTTACTTTTGGGCTTTAGTTTAAGCTTTGAATTAAATATTAGGGCCATTCTTTGATTCTTTGGCCATTCATTCTTGACATTTCTTTGATTCTCGAGCTAATTGGGAGCTAACGTAGTTGGGTGGAGTAGCTTCGTTTAATGGTAGAAATACATCTGGTTTTAACCAGGTTTCACATAGGCCCAGGATATCTATCTTATTATCAACAATTAAATCCTGGTCCAAGAGCGCTTTAGCTGAAAGTGATCTGATGTTCATAAATCCTATTTTGAGCTTTTCTGATTTATTACTAACCTCTGAGGAAGTTAGAGAAATATTGAGATTTTTACAGACTTGCGGCGGCCTTCACCTGCGGGTTTTACACCTCGAGACAGCGTGGGGCAGCACCACAGTACTTATAGGTGTAGGTGTAGTGTAAAACTCCAGTCTGTAGTCGCTATGACCGTTAAAACATGGAGGCGCCTCAGTGTGAGCATTACATGCTACATCACCCTGGCAAACTAGCTCAGTTAACCCACCTAGTGTTCTAGACTCTGCCACGTAAGCTGGTATGTTTCTAGCAGGTTTGCTAATATCCTGCATCCCAGCGTGCTGTGAGTGAATGTGAATGTGTCACGCCTGGCTAAGACATCTATCTATGTTTTCAGACATAATTGAGGCGCCTAACCCAGTAGGGTGAAGGCCGTCTCTCATCAGCACGCCAGGGCGGCCCCACAGGGAGGGCCAGTTATCTACAAAACCTAGACCCTGCTCTAAACTATATTGTGCCAGCCAGCAGTTTCTGATCTATTTCATAACCAATCAGATGTTGTGGATCTTCTCAGAACCAATCAGATGTTGAAGATCCTCTTCATAACCAATCAGATGTTGTTCATCTCCTTCATTACCAATCAGATGTTGTTCATCTCCTTCATAACCAACCAGATGTTGTTCATTTCCTCATAACCAATCAGATGTTGTTGATTCTCTTCATAACCAATCAGATGTTGTTTGTCCCCTTCATAACCAATCAGATGTTGTTGACCATCTTCACAACCAATCAGATGTTGTTGATGTCCTTCATAACCAATCAGATGTTGTTGACCATCTTCACAACCAATCAGATGTTGTTGATGTCCTTCATAACCAATCAGATGTCATTGATCCTCTACATAACCAAATCCAATGTTGTTCTCCTCAGAACCTAGTATGTCAGATGAAGGACTTTGAGACAAGCGCTGAACCGCTCCAGGAGTGGCTGAACGTAACAGAACAGGCGGTGCAGGAGAGCAGCACACGTCTCCATGACCTCGCGGCCAAGAAGCAGGAGCTCCATAAACTGCAGGTAACGTCTCCAAGCAGGTCATTGATTCTGGTAGTGGAACCTCAACCCACTCCACCCTGAGAGTCCAGTTCACCCCTCACGCCCTCCATTAACCAGCTCTCCATTTCAACCTCCAACAGCTTTAGAACAGTTTAGAACCTCCACAATGATAACATTAGCCGAGGCTGTTTCCATTAGCAGACACTAACTAACTAACTAACTTTCTTTTTCAAGCATTACTGCCATTATGTTGCTCATATCTGCTGCGGTTACGTGTGTTGCTTTAAAGTAGTGTAGACCTGAGCAGTCAAAGCTCACACTACACTTCAATGTCCAGTGTATAACATTGTCTGCTAAAAAAAATGCCTTGCTCCATGCCCTGACCACCTTCCAGCTCTTCAGAGTGGTTGGTTCAACTTGCCTTTTCAGGCCCTTTCTCCCTTCATTCACATGTTGCACACTGCTAACCCTCCAATGCTTCTCAACATTAACTGTCCCTCGTGTTTCTTGTCTCTTGGTTCTTCTTGCTTGCATGCCTCCTCGTTAACATGCTTGTGCTCTTCCAGTCTGTGCTGGAGGAGTTAGCCTCTCAAGATGTGCACCTGAGCAGACTCAGGGAGAAGGCCCAGCTGCTGTGGGACGAACACGCTGCCGGCAAGGGCTTTATGCACCATGTGTCTCAGCTCTCCGCCCAGTACCTAGCTTTAACGAACCTCACCAAGGTACGGTAACGCCCGGCGCCCCTGTCTCGCCTACGGCCGATGTTCGCTAAGCCTTCTTGTCTTGTTTCTCGTGTGCTTACTTGTCTCTTACTCCCCCTCTGTCTTCATCTCTGTGTGATTTAAGATCAGAAGTAGCATTTCTAAGCTAGGAACCACAACACAGGGCCCAAGTCCAATGAGCATGCAGGTTAACTTTAAAACATCAACTGCATTGAGTGGTGACTTGGGTGAATGCAGAACAGGATGTAAGGAACATTGTGGCACCACCAGTTAAATTCACAGAGATAATACAACAACTTTGACTTGCATATCCAAGGGCACACAAAATAAAATCTCAATGTGTCAAGAATGTACCTATCAGGCTCACTTATTTGTCTGTTAGTCTGTTAAAACTGAACTTGTTACTGGACAAGAACATGTTTTCCCACACCCAAACTCTGCCCTGTGGATCTCCGCTGGAAGAGCACTCGGACAGGGCTCAACAGAGCCACAGTCAGCCTGGATGGAGCTCTTCCCTCTGCATCGTTATTTAACCTCAAAAGCCAGAGCAAGAACCAAGATGATAATATTGAATGATCCTTTGTTATCTATTGTCTTTTACAGAGGATATTCCAGCAGATAATGTTCCTGACTGAACATATTCAATACTATAAAACAGTACATAAAAAATACTAGGCTAGGATTGTCTTGATTTGTCTGGAAAGTACAAGTTCTGGGATTATCACTACCGTTCCGCGGTTCTTGCAGGAGAAGGCGTCAAGAATTGACAGGATAGTCACCGAACACCAGATGTTTGCCCAGGGGCTCAAAGAGCTGCAGAACTGGGTGACCGACACCAGCCACATGCTGCAGACCTACTGTGCACCCACCGCAGATAAAAACGTCCTGGACAGCAGGATGATAAAACTGGAGGTAATGGGGGAATTGTCTGAGGAGTGGGCGGGGAAACATTTGGGGATTCGCTGTTGGGTAAACTCTCCATGGTCATAGATGCTGCACTTCTAACATCCTTGGTTCCCAGGCCTTGCTTTCCGCGCGTCAAGAGAAGGAGATCCAGCTGAAGATGCTGACCACCAGGGGAGAGTCTGTCCAGAGAAACACGTCGGCTGAGGGGGTTCCAGTCGTGCAGAAGAACATACAGGACCTCAAGGACTCCTGGGATGCACTGCTCTCTGCTTCCATTCAGTGCAAAAGGTTTTTTTTTATTTTTTCATGTTGCAATCTTAAGGCATGGCCATAAGGGAAAAAGTTGAGATTCTTAAGTTTGATCTTCCTTTCCCAGAGTTAAGAAGAAACATCCATTTGGAATAACATTAAGTTGTATATGATGCCGTGGACTACTGGTGCTACCTCTCTATCCTCTTCCTAAGCACGTTGTTTGATTATCTATGCAGTCAACTTGAGGGATCCCTGTCTCAGTGGACCAGCTACCAGGAGGACGTTCACCAGTTCGTGGCCTGGATCGAGCACGTAGAAGAGAGCCTGGAGTCTGGTACTAAACCGTGCTCCGAGATGAGAGACAAAAGTGCCAATCTGGGCAAAGCCAAGGTAAGGAATAAGCACTGACTTCAGTGTCTACTTACTTCTTCAAAGTATCTCCTTCATTAGATGTGTATACTTCATCTTCTTAAGAGTATCTTCTTCATTAGATGAACTGTATAAAAGTATCTTCCTCTTCATCAAATATACACTTAAGTCACCTTCTTAAAACTATCTTCATCAAATGTACATACTTTCGGGGCGCCCCGGTGGCTCACTGGGTAGAGTGCGTATCATTAAAGGCGCAGTCCTTACCGCAGCGACCCGGGTTTGATTCCTGCCCGTGGTCCTTTGCTGCATGTCTTCCCCTCTCTCTCCCATACTTTCCTGTCTATCTCACTCTATAATAAAAGCATTAAAAATACAAAAAGTATGTACAAAAATGTACATACTTTCTTCTCTCTTCAAAATGATCATCAAATGTTTAGAACACCCTCATCTACTTAAAATGATCTTCATCTCCTTAAAAATGTGCACTCTGTTCTTCTTTCTTAAAAGAATTGTTCTGCATCAAATGTATGTAATTTCTTCATCTTTCTTCAAATGTATCTCCTTCATCAAATGTTTATCTTGTGTATGTTATCTCTGCAGCCAAAATATCATTACAAACTGTCGCCCAAATCAGGCTAAGCCACTGATACGTTGCTTCTGAGAATTATGCAGAGGGCAAAGTCACCATTCCACAATATCGCCCTCATGATACCAGAGAGTTAAAGCTAGCTAAACTTATTCACAGTACATACAATTATAACCCATTACCTGTTACCTGTTTCCTGTGGTCGTTCTCAGCTGCTGCACGAGGAGGTGCTCAGCCACAGTGCCTTGCTGGACACCATCAGCCTGAAAAGTGCCAAGATGGCTGAACATTACGTCACACAACTGGAGCTGCAGGACCTGCAGGAGCGCTACAATGCTGTCAGAGAGAACGCCATGGTAACAAGCCGTGGCAAAACATGGACAGTGCAGAGCACTGGAGTCTCTGCATGCAAGATTGTTAGCGAATGACAACTGAAGAAGCAATTACTTAATTTTTCTAAATAAGGCCTTACATGGTGTTTGACAATGACAGATGTAAATGTACAGTTAAATGAGTTCTGATATCGAAATTGCCTTTTTATAAAAAACATACAATCTTCAGGGTTTGGAGTTGCACAGCTTTGCACGAACAAACGCAATGTTCTTTTAAGCCCTTGGCATAGGAGCCTGAGATCTCAAGGTACTTGCACACTGCCCCAACAAACACCGACATCGGGCCAGTGTGCCATACCTGTTGGTGGTTGTTGGCTGTTGGACGTTTTTTAAACATTACATTATAATAAATTAATTAGCAGACGCTTTTGTCTAAAGCGACTTACAGTAAATGCATTCGACGATGAAGATAAACCCCAAAAAGTGCAAAAATATTTTAAGTGCATACATGTTACATCAGTGTTGGCCAACAATCTACAGTTGGGTGTTGGTGTTTGTTGGTGAAGTGGGCAAGCACATTTCCAAGCAAGGCAAGCTTCTGGCATTGTACGATTATTGCTAGAGTCAGAGGACTTCCTTTCAAATTTCCAAAGGCTTTCAAACAGTGCATGTGTAGCTCAGGCTGGGGCCCATTTCAGTTATGCTGTTGAACGTCGCAACGAAGTGAAAATAGACGAGGCACTGTCCCCTCCCAGATGGCGGTTGGCACAGCGGAGGAGCTGGTGATGTCCCACCAGGAGTACCAGCGGGCCCTCCAAGTGTTCGAGGACTGGCTGGAGGAGGAGCAGGAGAAGCTGAGCTGCTACACCCAACTGGAGGGAGACGTGGACACGCTGGAGGAGACACTCCAGAAGCTGCAGGTCTAAAATGAATCACTTTTCTTTCCCCTTACTATTTGTTCTTCTTTCTCTTCTTTTTCATTTTCTTCTTTTTTTCGAAAAAGTAGGACTTTTTTTGCATTGCCAAGGCAAATCAACTGTAGATATCAAAAACATATCGAATGTTTATCAAATGCATATGCTTTCTTTGTCTTTCTCCATTAGTATCTTCCTCTGCATGAAATTATTATTTTCATCCTCCTATTCAGTTATACTTTCTTCCACTTTACTCTCTTTTTCTTCAATTCTTCATCTTCAAAATTATCTTCTTGGTTCTGAGTTGCTCATTCAGCCTCTTCAAAGTTACCAAATTGACTTCCTCCTCTTCTTATTCATTTTATATTGCTAATTTCCTTTGCAAGTTATTGGTGATGAATTTGTGGTGGCTGTTGTGTTTATCATTCATCCTCTTCTATAATGAGTGACTTGTAGTCATTTCTCTGTTAATAATTGCCTTTCTGATGATAATGTGTCTATTACAACATTATTTGATAATAGTTATGAAAGCTAAGGTCGACCCTCTGCTGGTGAATACAGGAACTGCAGCTGCACTGCACAGAGGGCCAGGCCCTGCTCAACAACCTTCTGGTCTGTCGGGAGCTGGTCACTCCCTGGGGGCTGCCCCAGATGGAGGAGCGAGCCCTGGAGATGTGCCAACAGGAGTGGAGGCTGTACCAGGGCCGGCTGGGGGACACCAGGGCCCAGCTCAACAGCGCCCTGGCCAAGCTGCGACAGATGGAGCAGAAGTTCCAGCGACTGGACAGCTGGCTGAGGGGTATGGAGACCAAAGGACAGCTGCGTGGCCATCGCAGGTCTGACCGCACCACCAAGGACGCTCAGCTGGAGCTGATTAAGGTTTGTTGAGTCATTAACCCCAATGCCAAGAACCAAAGTACAGCAGTACTCCTCATGCTGCTAGAGTATAAATGCTCTTGTAGTCGAAATGCTGCTGTAGTTGAAATCCTGCAGTAGTCAAAATGCTGCAGTAGTCGTAATGCTGCAGTATTCATCATGATGCAATAGCCATAATGATGCAGTAGTCATAACGATGCCGTTGTTGAACTCAGGCTGTAGTCAAAATGCTGCCGTAGTCGAAATGATGCCTTTGTTGAAAGGCTGCCAAAGTAAAAATGCTGCAGTAGTCAAAATGAGGTTGTTGCCATAGTTGAAATGAGGCCGTAGTTGAAATGATGGTGTTGTCGAAAAAGCTGCCACGGTCGAATTCCTGCCGTAGTCAAAATTTGGCCGTAGTTGAAATGCTGCCTTCATCGAAATGATGGGGGAGTCAAAAGGATGGGGCAGTCGAAGGGCTGCCCTAGTGGAAGTTAGAAGTCGAAGTTATGCTATATTTCAAATTAGGCCATAGTTGAAATGATGGCGAAGTCTAAAGTCTAAATGATGCCATCGTAGAAATGCTGCCATAGTCGATATTATTGCGTTGTGGATAAGCTGCTGTCATAGAAATGCTGCCGTAGTGGAAATGCTGCCGTAGTGGAACGCATGCCATAGTCGGACTGATGCCGTAGTCGGACTGATGCCGTAGTCGAAATGGTGCTTTAGTCGAAATGCGGCCATAGTCCAACTGATTGCATGGTCCAAATGATGGCATGGTCCAAATGATGGCATGGTCCAAATGATGGCATGGTCCAAATGATGGCATGGTCCAAATGATGGCATGGTCCAAATGATGGGGGAGTCAAAATGATGGCGTAGACGAAATGATGGTGTTATCGAAATATGTTTCCCTATAGTGGAAATACTGCAGTAGTCTAAATGATGCCATAGTGGAGATGATGGTGTGATCTAAATGATTCTGTTGTCGAAATGATGCCCTAGTGGACATTTTCCTAGTGGAAAACTGTATTATTGAAAATGATGCCCTAGTGGACATTTTCCTAGTGGAAAACTGTATTATTGAAAATGATGCCCTAGTGGACATTTTCCTAGTGGAAAACTGTATTATTGAAAATGATGCCATAGTTGATATTAGGCCGTAGTTGAAATGATGTTGTAGTCCAAAAGCTGCCGTGGTCGAAATGCTGCCTTAGTCTAAATGCTGCCTTAGTCTAAATGCTGCCTTAGTCTAAATGCTGCCTTAGTCTAAATTATGCCTTAGTCTAAATGATGCCTTAGTCTAAATGATGCCTTAGTCTAAATGCTGCCTTAGTCTAAATGATGCCTTAGTCTAAATGCTGCCTTAGTCTAAATGATGCCTTAGTCTAAATGCTGCCTTAGT
>JAOPJO010000124.1:1540409-1551950 GCA_027123675.1 Molva macrophthalma | reverse complement strand
ATGATAAACCAGTGAGCATCTTGATAAACGATAAACCAGTGAGCATCTTGATAAATGATAATCCAGTAGGCATCTTGCTAAACGATAAACCAGTGAGCATCTTGATAAATGATAAACCAGTGAGCATCTTGATAAACGATAAACCAGTGAGCATCTTGATAAATGATAATCCAGTAGGCATCTTGATAAATGATAAACCTGTAAGCATCTTGATAAATGATAAACCAGTGAGCATCTTGATAAACGATAAACCAGTAAGCATCTTGATAAATGATAAACCAGTGAGCATCTTGATAAATGATAAACCAGTGAGCATCTTGATAAATGATAAACCAGTGAGCATCTTGATAAATGATAATCCAGTAGGCATCTTGCTAAACGATAAACCTGTAAGCATCGTGATAAACAGTAGACGTCACATATCCAAGCGCTGTCTGAATGTGTGTGTTCGGGGTGGGTGTGTGGCCCCCTGGTTGAACCTCCAGGTGGACCGGCCTGCTGGAGGAGATCTCGGAGCGCCAGCGGAGCAGCAAGGCCCTGCTGCAGCTGTGGCAGCGCCACAAGGAGCTTCAGGAGCAGAGCTGCTCCAGCGTGCTGCGGCAGGAGGAGCGGGCGGAGCAGCTGCTGAAGGCCGCCTGCAGCAAGGACATGGCCGACGAGGAGGTGTCTGACTGGATCCATGAGTGCAGCGTGAGTCCCTGGCTGCCGACATATTGGCTGAGGAACGCTAATCTATTGTGTGGTGGTCTGTGTGTTTGTTCATGTTGTGGCGTGGTGTGTGTCTGACTTTTTGTTAGAAACATTCGCTGTGACGCTGAAGGCGTGTGCGCCTGTTTGTCTATGTGTGTCTCACTTTTATAAATGAATGTTTATTGTAGTTCTTGTGGTGCATTTTGTGTGTGTGTGTGTGTGCGTGTGCACCTGCCTGGCGGTGTATCTTTTAACGTTATTATGCTTGATGTGTGTCTGTCTGTATGTTTGTTTAGTAAACCTGTGATGTGCATGCAAGTAACATGTGTGTGTTTGTGAGTCTGTCTTTCTTTCTATCTGTGTCATTGTGAACCATGTCCGCTGTATGTAAATGGGGGGGGGGGGGAAACTACATTTCCCATAATCCTGCGGTTCTTTTTCTCCCCGGTGTTGCCAGGAGCTGCTGCGGTCGCAGGCCCCGGTGCAGGCCTCTCTGCAGGTGCTGCAGGAGCTGGGAGTGCAGCTGAAGCAGCAGGTGGACACCTCGGCCGCGGCCGCCGTCCAGACGGACCACCTGTCTCTCTGCCAGCGCCTGGCAGCCGTGGAGCAGGCCCTCAGCAGACAGCTCACCGCCCTGCAGGTCAGGCCTGGGGTCAGGCCTTGAACTGAATCCAAAGAGATGTCCGATAAACAGAGGATTTTCATCCTCAACAGGCTGTTGATCACTGTTATAATCTATGATTAAACTATGATTCAAGGGATTTGTTCTCAGTGATGAATAATATTTTCTTGTTGAAAAATATATTGGAAGAGCAAAAGCTTTAATAAAAAAATAGTATTTATAATATTGAAGTAGATCCAATGTTTAATAAAATGTGCATTCATTTAAACTGGAGATTTAACATTGTACCAAATCAATCAGTGTAGATGGTACATGAGATGAAAAAATTTAAACAAAAGCCTTTAACGTTTTAACTTTTAAAATGCATATTTAGAATGATAAAGCCAAACTATTAAGAGCAGTAATGTCATAAGCTTATATTGATGTTGGTGTGGTTGTCGGTTCCAGACTGGCGTGCAGGACTACGAGACATTTAACAGCCAGCTGGATTCCCTGGCCCGCTGGATCTCTGAACCCGAGGATGTCCTGAGGGCCCAGGACCCCAACGGGTCCTCGGACCTGTCCATCATACAGGACCGCATGGAGCAGCTCAAGGTATGTCCGTTTGTCCTCTCGCTTCGTGTCTGTCTGTCTGTGTGTGTTTTGTTTGTCTTTCCTGTCTATCAGTCTGTTTTGCCTGTCTCTCTGTCTCTGTATCTCTCTATCCATCTGTATATCTGTGTCTTGTTGAGCCTCATTCTATCTGTGGCCCTCCTCTTTTATTTCTCCATTCCCCATTTTGTCATCGTACATCGGGATGGTCTGCTGTTGTCTTAGCGCCATAGAAATCCATCGGCCCACCTACCAATCCCTAGAGTATATACCAGTAATTGGCAGTAACCTGTATCCCGTTACCACGGTGACCCCCCCCCCCCCACACACAGAGACTGATGCTGAAGTTCAGTAGCATGGCCCCAGAGCTGGAGCGCGTGAACGAGCTGGGCTACCGCCTGCCACTCAACGACACCGAGATCAAACGCATGCAGAACCTCAACCGCAGCTGGGCCTCCTCGTCCGCACAGACCACCGAGAGATTCAGGTACACACACGCACATGCACACACACACGGACCCACGTGCAAACACACACACACAACTTAAGAGGGTTAGGTAAATTACACAGATTGGGGATCGAACCCAGTACCTTTCGCCTTGGAGTCAACCACCTTAGCTGCTATGTTATCCTACCTTCAGGATCAATCAAACTGAAAGTATAAAAATAACCACGCTAACTATGTTAGTCGAAACAATATCTGCAATCTATATACATATATATATATATATTTTTTTTTTCCCTGCAGCAAACTGCAGTCGTTCCTGCTGCAGCAACAGACCTTCCTGGAGAAGTGTGAGACGTGGATGGAGTTCCTGGTGCAGACGGAGGAGAACCTGGCCGTGGAGATCTCTGGGAACTACCACAGCCTGGTGGAGCAGCAGAAGGCCCACGAGGTGACCCGTTTGTTACGCGCTACCTCAACATCACTGAGCTACTTTCACAGCTCTTTCTGATTGGCTTACATTTTCAGCCACGTTAATTTCATTCAATTTCATACCATTCAAACCTTCATACCTGTATCTTAAAGTCCCTTTAAATGGCTTTGGGTAAAAGCCTGTGCTAAATGACTGAAT
Organism: Molva macrophthalma; assembly: GCA_027123675.1. Taxonomy (NCBI): domain Eukaryota; kingdom Metazoa; phylum Chordata; class Actinopteri; order Gadiformes; family Lotidae; genus Molva; species Molva macrophthalma. The sequence goes on along the minus strand of JAOPJO010000124.1, from coordinate 1,548,971 downwards.
AGTAATACGTTGTGGTTGAGGGTTATTTTGATAGTGCCCCTGTATAAAACGCATGTCGCGTGTGTCCAGTTGTTCCAAGCGGAGATGTTCAGCAGGCAGCAGATCCTTCACTCCATCATCAGCGATGGCCAGAGGATGCTGGAGCAGGGACAGGTAGACGACAGGTAACGACTAAACTGACACGCTACCATCACGCCTCTACAGCTCCTTGTCTCTTGTACACATGTACCTGCTGATCCAAATCATTTGTACAGCAGGTGTAATTCAAATGTGCCCTGTGAATGTCGGACATGACCTGACTTTAAAAAAAAGCAACATTGAAGCGATTGTGGTTGATCATCCCGTTGCTTCAAGCCTGGAAAAGAAACGACGACAAACAACGTAAACCCTAACCTGCTCATGAAAGATGTGTCTCAAAAACGCTGCACACAATTCATTGTAATCATATAAAGATTGATATATAAGAGAATGGCTGTGAGAAGTAACGGTTTAAAGAAACGCTTTAAAAGAATCATGCAGTCATTAAGTGACTCTTTTACTTGCGTTGATGCCATAATAAATAAAACAATAAAACATCTAAAATGATGTCGTTTTTTTCGAACATCGTTGTTTTTTTTTACCCACCATGCTGTTGGGCCCGCAGTGACGAGTTCAACCTGAAGCTGACGCTGCTGAGCAACCAGTGGCAGGGCGTCGTGCGGCGCGCCCAGCAGAGGCGGGGCATCATCGACGGCCTGATCCGCCAGTGGCAGCGCTACCGCGACATGGCCGAGAAGCTGCGCAAGTGGCTGCTGGAGATGGCGCCCCCCGCCGACCCGCTCCGCTCCGGGACCACCGTACCGCTGCAGCAGGCCCGGGCCATGCTGGACGCCATCCAGGTACCGCGCTGTTCCGACAGAACATGCTAATTGATGACTTGAAGTGCTAAATAAACTGGTTCTGGTGGGTCTCTGCCTCATCCGCGCAGAGAGCTTGGTGGGGGGAACTGGCTCTTTTCCGATGATAGGGGATGGTCTGATACCTCTCTAAGTTCTGCAGATGACCTGTTGATTCCGGTCCGACTGTACTGTTCCTGTTCGAATTGTGTGTGTGTCTGTGTGTGTGTGTGTGTATGTCTGTATCTATATTTGTCTGTGTGTCTCTATTTATCTGTGTGTATCTCATCTCTGCATGTCACCTGTGTGCATCTCTATTTATCTGTGTTCATCTCTCCGTCCTCCTCCACCCAGCTGAAGGAGAAGGTGCTGCAGCGTCAGCAGGGCAGCTACATCCTGACGGTGGAGGCGGGCCGCCAGCTGCTGCTGTCCGCCGACAGCCGGGCGGAAGTGGCCCTGCAGGAGGAGCTCACCCTCATCCAGGACGGCTGGAGACACGCCAACGCCTCGCTGGACACCCACAAGAGAGAGCTCTCCACCCTGCTAAAGGTACAGGGTTAAAGTGGGACTAGTGGTGAACTGGGGGGCTGGACTCCCAGTCAACAGGGGACGGGATCCTGGTGGTTGTGGACATCGTGGACCCCACAATGTCTGCGGTCTACCTGTATATAGTCTTCCGATACCCCTCCCCCCACACCTGTATAGGTATCCTAGAGCAAGATGCTTGAACCCTAATCGGCTCATGAACGATGTGTCTCAAATACAATGCACTGCTTTGTATATAATGAAACGATTCACATCCAATTCACTTTCGATAACAGTGTGACTAAACAGTAAATGTATGAATTGTAACCATATAAAGATTATTGTAAAAATGGCTGTGAGGAATAAAGGTGTAAAGAAAAGCTTTAAAATATCAGTCAGACATTAAGGGATAGCATTACTTGTGTTGATGCTGTAAAAAAACATTTCAAATGCTGTGATTGGATCAAATTCTGTTCTGATGAGGGCAGAAGATCCCAACAGGCCTTGTTGTAAAGACGCCAACCCACCACCACCTCTACTGATGGAGGACAGGCACCTGAACATCATGGCCTCATGGAGCACTTCAATAGCACTTGGACTCTCATAAAATCTATTGGGGGAGCTTTTCCCTTTCAGGCTAATAGATGATAAGGAGAACCAAAGTAATGGCAAATCCCAAAGACGGAAAGGACTTTCCAGTTTGATCCAAATGCTAAGACTGAGAGCAGTAAGGTCACGTTTAATAAATTATTAATATTACAGAATAAATAAAATATTGACCAAACAGTTGACTCAAAATGGGACGGTAGCCAACACGGGTTAATGCAATTGTCATCTGTGAGTAATCCGGTTGCACTGAATTTGAACAATTTAACCGTTTTTTAATCAGTACCATGTTTCACCAAAGGTGGTGCTGTCCCTGCAGTTAGGTTTCTATGTTTGTTTAGCACTTTAACACATCAGATAGACTGTAGATAGTTAGTTAGTTCGCAGTTAGTGTCTGTACTGTACTGAGACGGCGGTGTGTGTGTGTGTGTGTGTGTGTAATAGACATGTGTCTGTGTTTGCGTCATACAGGATTGGGAGCGTTGTGAGCGTGGTATCGGAGGATCTCTGGAGAAGTTGAGAGCCTTCAAGCGGCAGCTGTCCCAACCGTTGCCGGACCTTCATGAGGACCTGCAGGGGGAGCAGATGCGCTGCAAGGTACATTCAAACCAATCGTCTCCGACTTCCTGGTCTACCCACCAATCATGTCCAACTTTCTAGTAAAATCCCACCAATCATGTCCAACTTCTTAGTACAATCCCACCACTTATGTCCAAGTTCCCAGTATAATCCCTCCAATCATGTCCAACTTCTTAGTACAGTCCCACCAATCATGTCCAACTTCTTAGTACAGTCCCACCAATCATGTCCAACTTCCTTGTACAATCCCACCAATCATCTCCCTAACTTAAAACAAAACATCACTGAAACAATGGTTATTTCTCGATGATATAATCGTGCGGTTCCGTCATCAGATATTTTTGGATTGTTGTGATTTACGAAGGATAACCGCTTCTCTGTGGCCATTAAGAATTAGAGTTGGCCTCTTTTCATGGTGAGTTAACTCAATTGTCGTCAATTTCTCATGCTGAATCATCAAACGGCTGGGCAAAGCAATCACATTAATGTGTTTCAAGCTAAACTAAGTTAGCGGCCTGGTGACTTTAAAACTTCAGACTCATGCCGCTGTTCACCACATTTGACATTACTTTTTTTTAGAGAAATGGAAAATGCTGGGAGCCTTTGAGAGGCCGTGTCAAACCTGATTTCATGGCCAACACAGAGATAGGGAGAAATCTTTGCTTGGATCTGTAGGCCACAATTTTAACACTTTAACACTTTTAACGCTTTCATTCATCAACTATGATGTACTTTTGTCTAAGTAACTTGTTAGTCCCTTGCAAAAGTCTGTTTTTTTCTCTGCACACTATATGCTATGATGTTGATATGTAACTCAAATTCAAAGCTTTCTTGCAGTTGTTTTTGTCCATCCAGCCTCAAACACTGGCATAAAAGTCCTTTACAAAAACTGCTTTTTTCATGTCGAGGGATGGCAGGACAAGCCCTTTTAACCCTGTTTCAAAAGTCCTTCCTCAATAAAGTTGATTTAAATGTGCACTGGGTTTGTCATCTCAACTGATCGACCGGTCGACATGACGACACCAGCAAAGATCAGCCTCGAAACCCTGCTTTTAAAAGCCCTTCACAAATCAAGTGTGTTCAACCCTGTGTGGGTGTCTCAGGAGCTGGAGAGCAGGTTCGCGGGCTGGACAGACGACCTGGCCCACCTGAGCCTGCTCCGGGAGTCTCTGTCCTGCTACATCGGGCCCGAGGACCTCTCCGTCCTTCAGGAACGCATTGAGCTGCTCCAGAGGCAGTGGGAGGAGATCTGCCACCAGGTACACCACATAGTGCAACCCATGCAAAAAGTAGAATACAGTAGAAGCCTGTACCATAGATTAGAACACAGTTTAACCCTGTACCATAGAGTAGAATACAGTACAACCCTGTATCGTAGAGTACAATACAGTACAACCCTGTACCTTAGAGTAGAATACGGTACAACCCTGTATCGTAGAGTACAATACAGTACAACCCTGTACCTTAGAGTAGAATACGGTACAACCCTGTACCACAGAGTAGAAAACAGTAGAACACTGTGCCGTGTGTGTGCGTGATGGCTGGATTAAGACTCACCCAGCCCCTGAGTCTAAGCACTCTGACTCTGGCCATGTGAGGCTGCTTGAACCAGCCATCATCCACACACACTTTACAAACCATAACACAGTATAACAGGTACAATACGGTATAGTACAGTACAACATAGTACATCCCAGTATGGTATAGTGCAACGCAGCAGAACATAGAGTATAATACTGTATAACAAAATGCTGTGCACAAGTGGGAAACACAGTACAATGCTGTACAACACCGTAGAACAAATGCTAAATGTCAGAAATGTATCACATAACGTAAGCAATAATGTTGTCTCATTCTAAATATGTGTAACCCAACTAACATCAACCCACAGGACCAGCATTGAGATGATATTATCACTTTCTATATTGGCAAATTACATCCCCTGACACCAATTTGAGCTAATCAGAAAGGGCAATTGCGGTGACCAGCGTTAGCTCATAATCAGCACCATACATTAGGGTTGTCCATGAATAGCTTGCTCTAGCATTGCATTATCCCAGTCAAAGCGCCTCCCTTTTCAGAAATAAACAGTGTTTCTTTAAATGAAAGTGCTATGCAGTGTAAACAAGTAGCCGTGCTCGTGTTGTGTTGACCTCTTGTTCTGTGTAATCAACACAGAATGATTATTACGCTAGTACTATACAGTCTACTTGTAATACGGCTTGACGCACTTAGTTTACAATTCTACAATTCTCTGGGCTCATGCCTTCAGCTGTTCACTAAGGTAGACCACATAGTGTGAAAGTACATTAAGTATTTATCCATTGACCTTCATAGTACACACTGGCTAAGCCTTGGGGAGAACCAGAGACCACGTAGTATGCCTCGTAACATGACTGCTTGGATTTAGTTGACATGTAGGGAAAACAATTGGACAATTTGCATTTTTTTGCATGGTGATGTGAAGTAATTGTTATATCTGGGCATATGGTACACTTGCAACCAGTCAAATTAAAATGATAATAATACTAATAATCTCTACAGGTTTAATCAGATCGATTTAAGCATTAGCAGTACAGTCTTAATCTAACATTTAGTTAGAGTTCCCGCAGGTAGCATTGTTGCAAGAGGGTGGAGCTGCTCTCAGCCACATGGTTGAATAGCATGCTCGTGTAAAAAACAAGATTGATGTAAGCGAGAGAAATTAACCAAGACACTTAAAATCAAAGGGGCAGTTATTTCCCACAGATTCACATTTTCTCCTGTCAATAAAGTGATTATCTATTTGTATCTCTTATACAATGTTAATCTTACTGAAATAGTGTTACATGTTTACCAACATGTTACCAACCAAATTATGTTTAAAGATGCAGTGTGTAGGATTTAGTGACATTTAGCATGAAAACTGAATACCCCCCACAACAATTCTTATTTCCAGGATAATATTGGATTCACTGAAAAAACAACTTATGAATGTTATATTCCATTTCTGCCAAGTCCGTTCTACTAGATGCCACTAAATTCTACACACTCCACCTTTAACAGTATTACAGTTAGTTATCAACCAATAATTGTATTACGTCTAGTGGGTGCCCTTGGTGGAAATGTACTGTGTACCAGTATATAGTATCGACTAGTACACAGTACTGATGGCAGAAGTGTTTTAATAATGGTATAACACGGAAATAACAAGAAACCTCAATGTAAAAAAAGGAGCTTGATGTTGCGACTGCTACATCCTGTGTGCAGCACCAGGCAGGCACACACAGGAAACAGCCTGCTGTCTGTAGCCACATTATGTTTCAGTGATTCATCAGGTATGCTGCTTTTAATAAGACTAAGATTTTTGATCCAATTGAACAAGAATTAATGTTAAATTGGATGACATTTTGACATTATTACGTCGTTTTTTTATCGTTTATTATGGGATTTCACGTGCATGCTCGATCTAACTTTCTCTCCCGTGTGTGTGTCTGTGTTTCTGTGTGTCTCTGTGTGCGTCACGGCTGCGCGAGCCCAGCTGTCTCTGCGCCGGCAGCAGGTGAGCGAGAAGCTGAACGAGTGGTGGGTGTTTGGGGAGAAGTACAAGGAGCTGTGCGAGTGGCTGACCACCATGGAGAGCAAGGTGTCCCACAACGGAGACGTCAGCATCGAAGAGATGATCGACAAGCTGCGCAAGGTACCGCAGTTAACACGTGTTGTTTCAATCCGTCTATTTTTGATTGGCCGCGCCGGATCGGAACGCAGGTCTGACGTCCGCAATTTAATGCTAACTCTGTGGATGGATACGTGTTGTTCGGAATTCACTTTCCCGCAAAAAAATACTTCTAGGTTAAAAAAGAAATCTGCTGGAATGGCGCTTGGTGGAAGGGAAGCCCTAATGTTGTTGTTGCTGTCTGGAATGGTGTTTAGTGGCAGGGCCCGCACCAGACGTGCGTTGTTGTGAGTGCAGTCGAGGCGAGCGCTCTGTGCGTGCGTTACATCACTGAGTGCAATCTGGGTTCCTGTGGAGAGGGGAGTGTGGGACTGAGAACGCAGACAGCATTCTCTTTTTCCTCCGTCTTAAGGGCAACATATCGGTAGTAGCCTGTGCATGCCATGCATACCAGGAGAATCCTGGCGGGCCCACAGTCAGTTATTTCGTTGTTTAGATACATGTCATTAACGAGCAGGTAGGGTTAAGGGCATCTTGTTCAAGAGATGCCTATAGGCTATGCTGTAAAGGTTTTGGACCCACAATCGTTGGGCTGTGAGTCAAAATTAGACTACACACAAGGTGGACTCTTCATCACGACCAGAGTTTCATCATGACCAGACAGTCTATCATATGATTTAGGAAATGAAATAGCATATGGGGTTAATTACATAGAAGACCATCTGATCAGGGGACTATTTGAAAATTGCTTGATTTGAGCTAACAGTTCAGTTAATTCAATTGAACTAAACCAATAGGTTTACCCGAATAGAAGCCTCCATTCTACAGCCTCCACATTACATTAATGTGTACAATGACATAGTCGTGTAGTCTTAGTAGTATTTGTAGTTATCTACTGGAAAGTTATATTGTATATATATCTTGCATATTCCTGTTACTTTCGTCGGGGATTTTCAACACACTGAACACATTATACATGCATGTTCAAGAGCCTTGAAGTACACATTCCTGTTGGTCTGTTGATTTTCACCTGAACAACCTCCTAACCAGGAAGTGGTCTTATCTCACTCATTTCTGATTGCTTGGATGTTTGTGTGGTTGCCAGGACTACCAGGAGGAAATCACCCTGGTGGAGGACAACAAGCTGCAGCTGCACAACCTGGGCGAGCGGCTGGCCCGGGCGAGCCACGAGAGCAAAGCCTGCGAGATAGAGAGCAAGCTGGGCAAGGTGGACGATCGCTGGCAGCATCTCCTGGACCTCATCGGAGCCAGGTGACGTCCATCCCCTCAACCATGAGCGCTTTTTAGTGTTAGTCCGTACGCGTGTGTTCTGCCAGCTGGGGCGGGTTCAGGATACAGTTCATTGGTTGATTTATGAAGTATTTAGGAGCTACTCACTCTGTGAGTGGTATTAGAGACTATATATTAGAGTGTGTTTGTGTGTGTGCATGTGTGTGTGTTCGATCCAGGGCAATATGTGTGATCGAGAGGGTAGGGAGAGAGAGAGAGAGGTTGAGGGAAGGCTGTGGGGATAATGGATGGATAAATGGAGGGATTTCAACCTCTTGCGCCGTAGTTTCCATCCCCAGTGTTGAAGTGTCTGAGCAAGACACCTAACCCTACCTACCTAACCCTACCTGACCAGCCGGCTGTTGCCTTGCATGGATGACATCGCCGTCGGTCTGTGAATGTGTATGAATGGGTGAGAAGGTCAGAAAAGCTCTATATATAAATGCGGTTTGTGTGTTGGCTAACGGAGGGTTCCTGGGTCCTGGTCGCGGTGTGTCGGTGCAGGGGGAAGAAGCTGAGGGAGACCCTGGTGGCTGTGCAGCAACTGGACAAGAACATGAGCAGCCTGCGCTCCTGGCTGGCCCACATCGAGACAGAGCTGTCCAGACCCATGGCCTACGACACCTGCGACTTCCAGGAGATCCAGAGGAAGCTGGACCTACAGCAGGTAGTCAACAACAGTCAAGTCCAGCTAACGGTCTAACTCAAAGTTACAAGTCCTGAAGGGCTTTACAGTAGGGCTACAACGATTCGTAGATTCGTAGATTCTGTCAATCGACAGGAGATTCATCAAATCTATTTCAAATTCAAGTTGCTCCTTAATGCTTTAGAAATTTTGGTTCAAGGATGATTATGAAATTAATCCTTTAGTTTTCAATGCTGCTTGTTCGTTAAAGCAAGCTAATATAATAAATCCTTCGTGATGGGCGTTTGCTGTAATTTATTACATTTTATAGACTAAATGCTAAAACTCCCCCCACCCCCCCCTTTCTCTCCCTCCTACTTCCTCTCCTCCCCCTTCCCCTCCCTCCC
>JAOPJO010000124.1:1473909-1493489 GCA_027123675.1 Molva macrophthalma | reverse complement strand
CTGGACTCTGAAATCAGAGGGGCTGTATGAAGAGTAGGTGGAGCTTCAAACTCTGTTGACACCTTAACTACTTCATCATCTTCTTTTACCACACTTTGTTGGAGAATTTCATTAGGGTCATTGTCCACAGTTGGAAGCTCTTTAACCACAAGAGTTTCCTCTGTCAGTAGCCCAGTTTCATTCTCAACTTCAGCTGTCACTGAGACAGAGGATCCATTGGGTACATGGATGTCTCCAGATATAACTTGATTTTCAAGAATCTCAACAATACCAGCATTAGAGTCCAGAGAAGCTAAATGATTATGTGTTGGTGGATTCAATTCCTTTGTGACTTCAGCAACCTGGACATCATCTGTGAATGAAATGTGCTGCGTTTCCTCACTAAGGTCTCTTTCCACAATTACAAGCTCTTTTTCCAACACTGATAGCTCTGATTGAGTTACAGTTTCTTTGTCTTCTTCAACTGTAATGATGGGTTTGGCATTCTCTGCATTAGATCCTAGGTCTTCAAATGTAACTTGCTCTACAATAACCTCAACAATACTGGACTCTGAAATCAGAGGGGCAATTTGAACAGCAGGTGGAGCTTCAAACTCTGTTGACACATTAACTACTTCAACATCTTCTTTAACCACAATCTGTTGGGGAATTTCATTAGGGTCATCGTAAACCATTGTTGGTGGTTTTTCCACAAGAGCTTGCTCTATCAGTACCCCTGTTTCATTCTCAACTTCATCTGTCACTGAGGCAGAGGCTCCATCTTGTTCTGGGATGTCTTCAGATACAACTTGCTTTTCAAGAACCTCAATGATGGCAGCATTAGAATCCACTGAAGCTTCATGAGTAGATGTCACTGGTTCCAACTCCTTAGTAACATCAGCGACCTGGACATAATCTGCAACTGAAATGTGCTGAAGTTCCTCACTAAGGATGCTTTCTAAAGTTACAAGCTCTTTAGCCAACAAAGAAGTTGATTCTTCTAATTCATTTGTCACTTCAATGATTTGGCCACAGTTTTCAACTGGAATTTGCTGAGGTACTTCCCTCTGGTCATCCTCTACAGTAACAAACTCCTTTTCCAACAATGATTGGTCTGACTGTGTTATGGTTTCTTTCTCATCTGCATCTGTAATCGAGGTGCTGGCATTTTCTGTATTGAATCCTAAGATGTCTTCTGATATAATTTGCTTTTGATGGAACTCAACATTTTTGGCTTCAGAGTTCAGAGTGCCAAAATGGACAGATTGCGGTGTTTTTAATTCATCAGTCCCTTCAGTTAGTTTACCATCTTCTTGAATTAGAACTTGTCTGGGTACATCGCAAGGGTCATTCTCTATGGAAACAAGCTCTTTCTCTGCAAAACCTTGCTCAGTCAATATTTCAGCCTCCTTTTCAACTTCCCTCTTGGCCTCTTCTGCTTGGGACTCTGCAATGTCTTCACTTATTAACTGTTTTCCAAGTAACTGAACAACACTCACATCAGAATTTACAGAGGCCACAAATAGTGAAGACAATGTTTCCAGTTCATCTGTAACTTTAGTAAGTTGGCCATCTTCATGAACTAGAACTTGTCTGGGTTCTTCACGAGGGTCATTTGCTTTGTAAATATGCTCTTTCTCTGCCAAACCTTGCTCAGATACTGCCGCAGCCTCCTTTTCCACTACACTTGTTGATGAGGGAAGGGCATTTTCTGCTTGGAACTCTGCATTGTGTTCAGTTATAACCTGTTTTTCAACTGCCTGCATAATAGTAACATCATGATTCACAGAGGTTATGTGAATAGACGTTACTTCTTCCAATTTATTTGTCACTTCAACTATCTGGCCATCTTCTTTAACTGAAATGTGCTGAGGTACTTCCGTAGGTTCACGCTCTCCAGTTACAAGGTGTTTCTCTGTCAAATCCTCCAGTACTGGACTATCTTCAGTTATCACCTTATGTTCAAGTACCTGAACATTGCTTTCTTCACAATAAACAGTCTCTTCAACAGATGTTTCTGTTTGCAGTTTACCTGTTACTGAGGTTTGGTCTCCACCCTCATAGAGAGCATCTTGTAAAATCTCAGCGACATCCTCTTTTATATACATTTCTGTTTCCAGCGGAGTGTGTTGCATTTCTTTTTGTGCTTCAGTTGAGGTAATGGAACTGTCAGGTACTGTTGAGTCTTGTACTGGAATATCTTCAGTCATAGATTGGCTTTCAAGTTCCTGAACACCTTCATCTGCTTGCTCCACGTGCACAGATGAACATGATTGTAGCTGACTATTAGTCTTGTCTGCTTTCATTATTACTACTACTTCAGGTTCAACTGGTGCTGACACTGGCACATGTTCAAACTCAGCAACACTTACCTTGACAACTAAGAGCTCATGTTGTTCCTCATCCCCAACACTAAGCTCAGCGACATCTTGCATCTGTTCACCACTCAGTAAGTGACTTCCTTTAGCAATTTCATCTGTAGGTGTAGCTTCTGACATGGCCGGTATCTCATCTGCTTGTGCAACACTAACCTCTTCTGAATTTATAGACACACATGCATCAGTAAGTGTAAGTGTTTCGGACTCATCAACCATTTCATCGCTTTGGACTTGTGCTTCATCATCAGTTCTGCTCTCTTTTATCTGATCATATTTGGCCTCCAGTGCTTCATTTGTCTGCGGTAAAGCTTCATTATCTGTTTGAATTGTGGCCTCAACATATGAGTCTGTTCCAGTGGGTGCCATTTCATGAGCTTGCTCATTATCGTTCTTGTGGTCGTCTATTGAAATTTCAGCCACATTAACATCCTCAGCCTGGGGCGAAACCTCTGAGGTCTTAGCCTTGTTTTCTTCAGATGAAGAATATACCACAAGTTGGCTCTTATTAATGTATTTATATTCTTCATCAACAGATATCCCAGCAGTATGAAACTCCTCAGTGGTGTCTTCAGATAAACACTGTGTGTAAATTGCTTCCGTCATGTCTGATAAGCACTCTGCCTCAGCAACTCTGTCAATTGCATCAAATACTTCGACAGTAAAACCAGTACATAGCAAAGTAGAGTCGGAAGTTTGGTGTGGTTTCAAAATTGTGAGTTCTTTTGATATTGATTTCTCCAATATGTCATAAGAGACAGAACCAGCCATTTTTTCAGGACTCTGGTCACTTGCGCTCACTAGGGCTTCATTCTGGGTTGCAGAAATGGATTCCACAACTTGATGGAGGAGGTTGTCTGTTTCTTTGACGTCATAGTCTGCTGGCACTGGTGTTGTGTTGCCAGATGTTTTTGAAGAGTCTGTCAACTGGGATACTGCTGAAACCATCTCCGTTTCATCTTCTACTGTAATATCTATGGGCTCTGGTGCAGTAACAGCCTCAGATGTGAACTCTATTACATCTGCAATGGTGTCGTCTCTTGCTGCATCGTCAGCAAATGAAGCAGGCGTGGCTATGCTCTCCTCGATTAGACCTTCCTCAGGGATGTCACTGAGCTGTTGAAGCTTGCTGACAAACTCTGTCAGATCATCAACTTCTTCCATGGAAGCAGGGGTTGTAGATTCCAGATTTTCTAAAGCAGTTTCAGTGTCCTTAGTTTCTTTAGGCAAGGCAGGTGTGCTATCACACATAACGATTGCTTCTGTTGTCTGACCAGTGACCTTTTCTTGTCCTTTGTGGTCTTCAGCTTCAGGTGTTTGACTTTCTATCACTGCCTGTATTTTTACTTGACTCTCTGTTTCAGGTATGTCAAATTCGGACAATGGAATAACTGCAGGTGTATCCGAGTCTTCCTCGTCTGAATGTTCTTCTCTTTCAGGCTTATCGGAAGGTACTTGCTCTTGCTTTTCAAAAGGTCTCCTCTTCTTTCGTCCAGGAAGAAATTTCTTTAATGAAAAGGATGTTTCGTCCTGGATTATTTCACTATCTGAGGTGTGCTCTTTGGTTTCCTCCCCATCCCTAGATTTCCGTTTTGGTGTGACCAGACGTTTTAATGATTTCCATGTTAACCCTTCGTCCTCTGAGGGACTTCCTCCCTGCTCTGGGGAAGAGGCTAAGTTATCATCTATCTCATGTGAACTGTCCAGGTCTGTAGCATGTCTCGATTCAATTGCTGGTCTGTTATCATCTCCCTCAGTTCTAGGTCTCTGTTCGTCAGCATTGGAACTTTTTCTGCTCCTTCTGTTTCCAGAACCACACAAGAGTGAGTCCCATGAAACAATCGAATCTTTCCTTTTCCTGCTCTCCTCTGTGCCCACATCTGCTATTTCTTCTCCCTCACTTGGCTTTGGTTCCTCCGGTTTGCTTGATACGACGACCTCCTCGTTGCTCAAAGTGGAGCTTTTCTGAAACTTTTTAGGAGTAAGTAGTCTCTTCAACGTCTCCCAGGCACTTTCCTCCGACTTTTTCACCTCTTCTGGAGCCGCTGCAGGACTTTCTTCTGTTGTACTCTCGGTTGACTCTACTGACGATAGCAAATGGCAGGTAACGCGCTCAGCTGAGTCTGAGGATTTCTTTCTCCCTCGCTGCTTCGTGGAGACCTTCTTCAAGTTAGCCCCAGAAAGCAGATGTTGTAGTTGGCTACTTGGAAATTGTACCTTCTCTTCAGAACTGAGCAGTTCATCATTGGCATTAACAAGGTTTTCTCCGGTTCCATGACCATTATTCATCTGGGCTGATTCGTGTATGACCTCCTCATTTCCTTCTTTTGTTTTCTGCTTTTCCTCAAGCACAGCTCTTTCAGCACTTGGGCAAACCTCATCTTTTGCCAAGTCTTTTCCAATTTCTTCTGTCCCGCCCTGTTCCTCTCTAGCCATGTCTACCGATTCTTTCTCATTCATCTTGTTTTTTTGTTTTTCCTCTTCTGCTGGTTTTTTCTTCTTCCGTAGACTAGAAAAGATTCCTGTTGTAAAGAATACTTTAATGGGAGACATGACCTCCTCTTCAGCAGAGTTCTGTGGACATGATCCTTCAGGCTCTACTTCTGATGTGACACCCTCTGTGTCGGCTTGGGCCAAGATCGCTTCTGCAGCTTCCTGATCCACCTCCGTTGCCGCTGTGGTTTTGTGCTGAACGTTCTCCTGGATTTCCTCGGATGTCATGTCCGTCACAGTGGGGCAGGTCGTGGATTCATTATCAGCCGAATCCTGTGCCGTGTGATGATCGGCATTGTTCTCGCAAGTCTCGCTCGTGCTTTCGTTTGCCACGTCGCAGGTGTCCCCCAGGCTGCACGGCACCTCCTCTCCGTTCGGGAGAACGGCCACATCAGAAGCCATCTCAGCTTGTTTTTCATCTGTGCCCTGCTTAAGGGTTAATTTCAGACTGATGTTGCTGAAGAATCTCCGGAAGCCTTTATTGATTTCGTTCATCCTATCCTCTTTTTCATTTAGTGCTGCCTCATTGGCATCGGGTTCAGAATCTGTCATATCATTGATCTCCACGTCTTCTAACAGCACTTCCTTGTCGTCCACCGTCGCAAATGTATCGGAAACATCTTCTCTTGCAGAAACCAGGGCTGATTCTGTGTCACAGACTGAACATGAGAAACAAGATGTCACCCTTCAAACAGAGGAGAAGGTGCAACATGGACTTGTTGCAAAGACAACATAATCAAAGAAGGAAATTGTGTTGTTTCAGTAAATGAGGCTATTCATACAGTGGAAGCCCATAAACACTGTATATAAATACTTACCATCATCAATAAACTCATCTTCGAGTTGATCGTTTAGTTCTGCTAGAGGGCCATCTGAATTCCCATGCAGACTGGAGATCTGTGTATTATTTTGGAGAAGTTGAAATGTAAAACATGTAGTGGATTATTTACATTAACTATTGTGTTTCCGTGCATTCACATTCACAACTACTAAAATACATTAAATCACTAAAAATAATTATACGTTTTAGACATTACAGGAGGTGTGGCCCATCTTAAAACATATTAGATCCACAGACACACATGCGTTCACCACTGTCTGGGACTTTGTTTGTTATCCACACACAACATGTTTACTTTTAAAGAAAATAAGGTAACATTGGGACAGCATTTGCTCTATTTATAATCATTTAAAGTTCTCCTAACTAGAAACATTAATCAGCCAATAATTCTGTTTATCCAGCCATAATTCTGTTTAACCAGCCTTCTGTTCTCCAAATCCACACGCCGTATTCCTCATTAAAATTATAAGAAAAAGAAGATAATTTCGAGATGAAAAGCAGGGCTATTGTAGGGTTACTACCCATGCAGATCACAGAGGCCTATTCAAATGTCTTCTACCAGACATTGATCCAGATCTGGCTAAGTAGACAACAAATAACCATATATGGAGTTCCAATATGGTAATTGTATCCTGCATAACAATAATAACTGTGCAGTCCCCGAACGGGCATGACAGCCAGTTAAGCTTGCTGTTCAAGACAGACTAGGGATGGTGCACACTCATAATTAATGTTGCCCCAGTGCAGGGTGCAGCAATAAGGGAATTCCATCTCTCCCATGAGATTATTGGATCAAAGAAAATAAAAGGTTTTCTTAGCCTGGACATACTGCTGTGGGATTTACTGCCTTGATTTTCTTAATTTGAAACAAATGTTACTGCAACAATTAGCAGCCTATGTCTGACCATCTTCAACATTAAAAGTCTATGTCAGTCCAATTAATCAACTGAAAGTGAAGTGCCTATTCCTGGCACAAATGTAAACAGGAAGTAGACAATATAAACTGTAGATGGTTTGGTGAGGATTAGCAATTGTTATTTAGAAGAGAATAAAAACGTCCTACACGCCTTTTATGATTAGGCCTACGCTAATCTCCTCAAGTGAATGGTGCTTAAATCAATTGAAACAAAGATTCCACCTCTATGTCTATGCTTTAATTGAAATGTTGGCAGCAAAACACTGCAGTGGAAGGCGTGCTTTAAAAACCCCAGCATAGAAGTTTGACGCGGTTCACCAACAATAGCTGCACAGCCAAAACCAAAACAAATGGAACTTGTAAGCAATGTTTACCTTATTCCTAAACCGTCGTCCATCAAATTAAATCCAAAACACTATACTACACTATACAGTTATACACTGTATCTGCTTAATCAGTGACAATGGCAGGGATTAAATATTAGGAGTTAATAACGCATTAAAAGTATCACCAAATTAAAGTTAAACACATAGGCCTTTATGACGATTTATTAAGGTCTACACAGGGCTGTAGTTTATTGAATTAGGCCTATTATCATTGTATTACTATTTTTAAATGAAAATGCGTTACCTTGTCTTCCAGGTTACAGTCTTCACTATCCTGAGCCTGGCCACTATCCGTATCTTTCACAGCATCTTCCTTGGCGTCCCGTTGTGCAGACTGCGTGTCCCCCATCGTCTCAGGTTGCTGCGGAAAGCTGTTATCCCGAGAAAGAAGAGCCTAGCTTTTCGAAGAGGAGAGTTGGATATATCCAAACCACGCACACCAGTCGAGAGCTGCGTTCACACGAGCTCAAATGCTGCGGACTCGCCGCTGATGGGAAATCTTTTAGCGAAACACCTCCCTTGGTATAGTCACATGAAGGTGAAACCATCCCGGACCGGTCCGCCACGGCACGCCTCCCTCTCTCACTGCATCAAAAATAAATATATAATAAAAAGCCCACTAGACTAATGCAACATCATGCAGAGCTATGCCTACAGAGTTTTGATATACACTAGTGGGTCTAAGAGGTATTAGGCTATTGATTGGCATAATTCCTCTTCTGACGATGCAAACCGACAATACATTACATTTGTGAATAAGACAAAGGTTTGTGTTTTGGGACGATTATTCTAAATCAGATTCATATCAAAACATGCATTATAGGACTACCCAGTTTTGGTGGGGATATAATATTAGCATACTTATATTTACAATATAACAATTATGTAGGCGTATATGCCTGTATTGAATTAGAATTATACTCACATTTATAAAGGGAAATATACAAGCTCAGTCTGTGTAATAAGCAAGTTAATGCCATTACAGGGTTTATCCCACGGTTCCGCGATCAGAAGATCGGAGCAGATGTTTTCTCATGAGACCCTCAACCGTGACGAGTTTGAAACCGTTCTCAGAACAATCCCGTGTCAGTGTTATGCCTATATATTTTCGGATTTGTAAAAAGAAAAATTATTTTATTATTATTCAGATGTTTGATCCACAAAGGGAACTTTTAAGGTACTTTGTTAAGTTTAAGTTGATGCATATGAGGCCAATTAATATAATTTGAATAACTATATGCTAACAATATATGCTATAACAATATATTCCAATTAGAATAAATAAAACACAATAAATATTGAGTTTATCTTATCCCTGCAATATTGTATGGCATAGCATATAGTTCCTATAAGTATTATCAATTGCTTTAATTCTCTTTGACCGTTGCATCATATGGTGGCAGAATTGTGGTCTAAGCTGACAGCAGACTGCTTACGTGGGACAAAAAGCACTTTGTCATATACTAAACTCTGTTTAAGAGTGGAAAAGTAGTCACACAAAAATGCATATTATGCTTTATCATTACTGTTTTCGGCCCATTGTTCCAAAGTACCATAATGGCTTTTTTGTCAAGTGTCATTTTTATTGGCGTGCAAATTTCTGTATCATAATAGGTTTCTAATTAAAACTGAACAGTTACATTTAAAGGATACATAATCAAACTTGTAATACTCAATACACTGTTCATATAAAGCAGTGAAAACAGTGGATCTAAAATCAAACCCCATCAATAAACATGTTTTACTTTGTGGCATATCGATTATTTGAAAACCCTGCTTATCAGCAGGGCTTTATGTTGGCAGGTGCCAGCGGTAGAGTAGAAATCAATAGAGTTCAAATCCCTAAAATAAACTTGTCATATGTATTCTCTTTCTGCTTATTAGTTCACACAATAGTGAGACATTCTCTCCTCTGATGAAATCCTTGCAGGAGAGAAAGCAAGCGACACAGAAGAGACTCGCAGAGTAAAGAACGTTCAGTTGAATGAACAAATCAAATGACTGGTCAAGTGTTGCTCCTGGGAAGAAACCTTTTCATAATGTTATTCAGACATTAAACAGGGGCATGAGGACAGAATATCACGAGCAGCATAAACAAGCATCCACCAGGACGGCCTGAGAAGTGCTCATGTGTTTCCTACTGTCCTAGAACTGATTGGATTAGTCCACGTTTAGTACTAGTCGGCCATGACAGAATGAGTCGATGAAGAGAGGCTTTGAAAGAAAAGTCCAAGTTTCATGATGAATGAGACTGTCAAACACTCATGTTGATGTGGTTTGATTTGAAGCCAGGTATGCGCACTGATAGTCAAGGCTAAGCTAAAAAGGTATAGGCCCTACCCGAAGCATTTCTGGTTCAAAACGCTTCGTATGGGCCAATAGGAGTGAAAAAACAACAATATTGAGTGAAACATTTTATGAACTAGAAAGACACATGACAAGCATGTTAATTTAATAAGATCCTCTGGTACAGTGGTGTGTTTCTTCAACTGGCTAATACATTTAATTTATTAGTGACTGGGCTTGGCTCACAGCTAAGGTAACTGGAAACAGCTGATGTTTTCTCCACTGATTACAGATCGCGGGACTAAGGCTGTGTACAGGAAGCAGCAAGACGGTGTTCCATACACAGGCACTCCCCGATCGTTTGAATGTATGCTGAGGTGTGTTGGTGTGTCACTTTGGTCCTATATTCTAGAACTCCCTGCAGATGCCTGAAGCTATCTGGTCACTGGTAGTGGTGCGATTGGAAAACATTTTTTATCAATATGTTTGTCTTTATGCATAAGGCTTAATCTTGTGTAATTATATCTGTGCAATAGGCCCATTGTTGTTGACACAGTGGCCATTTTTTTTTAAAGGATATTATTATTATTATTATTACTTAAATGTGTCTCTTTGGGAGGTGGTGTGGAGTAAATTCAGTGCACAAAACTTGATTATTGACTATTACAACAAAATGAGGACTAAAACTACTAGATCTAATACTTCCCATCCATCCACCCAATTCCTTCTTTAGTTCAGTGGGAATGTGCTTCATTTGGAATGTGTTTAGGAACCAGAGTTCAACCGAGGAGAACAGGTATACTAATTGGGAGAGTGTGTCCTCCCAGGCCTAGACCTGGGTTTGCTTTTCAGGAACCAAGACCAGATTTAAAAGGGTTAATAGGGGGGCCTCTTGATCAGGTTATGTGATTTGATGTTGTCCCATCTTGTTTAACCTATGATGTCTTTCGTACTCTATCTAAATTTGTGTCTGGTAAACCCTGTGTTTGCTTTGCAGGAATCAAGCCCTGATCAAATAAACGATGGCGACTCTCGATCGGGGTCATGTGATCTGATGATGACTGTAGATCGGTGGTGATCCTGCAGAACAGGTCAACAGCATCATGTCATGTGTCTATGTGCAAGAGACCGAGTCAGGCTGAGATATATCATGAGGCTTCAAAACCTGTGTCTAATTCCTTGGAAGAAACGGATAACGTATCGATTTAGACATGACATGTTGTGGGAAAGGACGTTTTTATACGGACAACCCTAGTTACGTGACACCAATAAAGTATGAAGTACAATACATATATGTGTTGTGCAGTTAGGCATCCTTTAGACATCTTTGTGTTTATCTGTGTACATCGGTGATGATGACGAACAATTTATTTAATACAGTTGAATGCTTTCACACACATAATGCATGGCAGCTGAAACGTTTGGAACAAGACATAGAGAACACTTACATTGACAATGTGCAAAAATAATGATGTTGTCATATATACTTTTTTTTACCTTTATTTAAGGAAGGAAGTCTTGTTGAGATAAAAAATCTATTTCAAAAGAGGCCTGTTTTCAAAACAAACCCCAGAAAAATACAAGATCAACCCCCACAAAGACAATTGTATGTATAAATCCATGCATACAAAAACACAGAAATAAATACAAACAATTTTATTCAGACACTATAAATACACATCATTAATTAATCAATCTAATTAATATAAAATAAAAGGTCATGCCAGTCAGAGCAAACATAGCTTGTATGAATGGAAGATGGATGACACCGAGGCCTCCCACAGTGTAAATACAATCAAACCAGCTTTAATCAGGTAACTATATGGGGCTAACCCAATAATCACATACCAATTTAAACCCATAGGAACCGTTCCCTGCAATCGTCCTAAGCAGCGTCAAAGGCAGAATGTTTCTGTGCGTGTGTGTTTGTTCTAGTGAGGGTGCTTGTTTCAGAGAGTGAGAGTGTGTGTGTGTGTGTGACTTCTTCTGTATGTACGTCTATTCTTATCTTCAACACATTCTCTATTGTATTCTGTTGGCAAGCAGAGAACAAACGGGTTCAGCAGGACTTTTATTGACTTACTAACTTATGATAAGTCACTATGGGTGCACCTGCAACACTTTTAACACTGGACACTTTGTTGTAATACCAAATTGTGCCAACGGATTATGCCATGGAGAATTTGGATAACAATTAATACACCTGTTAACTGATGTAACGGATTGTTTTGGCTGACTAACACCGTGCTCTGGAAATGCTCATCAACTTCATCACATGATGGAAGAGACACAAGCTTGGGAAAAACTGAGATGCTGTCCATGAGAAGTTAAGGGCTTGATTCGGTGGGATCTCACCTTAAGTAAAGAAGACCAAAAAAAGTGAGAGATTTCTATGCAACCCAAACACTTAGTGCCATCTTGTGGAATATAAATGTATCTTTGTTTTCGGGTCTGTTGAAAGTTTCATTTGAAAGTGCTTTTTTGGCACGTGAACAGGAAAACGTTTTCAAAGCTTTGTATGACTATTGAATTTACATTATATGTTTTTATAACGTGAGTTTATTTTGTAAACATATTTATATTTTACATGTGATAATAACAACATTATCCTTACATTCTGCACTTAGATTTAAACCTCTCAAACACACACACGCACACGTACACGTACACACGTATACACACACTTTCACTTTCTCTCTCTATCTCTCTCACACACACACACACACACACACACACATTCTCTTTCTCTCCCTCCCAGACACACACACACACACACACACACACACACAAATACACACACACACACACACACACAACCAGTTTAATGTAACGTTCAACAACAGTTAGAAATCCCCTCGCACTGTTAAGACAGATGTAGTGTGACCATATCCACCCTCGTGCAGGGCAGTGGAAATAACATCATCTAGGCCTACTAGGTGTGGAAATTAGTTCCTCATCATACACCAACACACTGATCACGCATAGACAGCATTCTGACTTCAGCTTTAGCTGCTTGCAGAAAGCCTGGCTGACATATAAATAGATAAGAGAAATGATGAGTCTAACATAAAAAATAAAAGCATGAAAATATGTATTTTTCTGTTGTACTTTGCAGGTCGCAGACTCTGTTGGCATGGTGCTTGTGTTCATATTAAAGAGTCAGACTTGGTCAGAGTGACTGTTCGTCAGACTTGTAGAATTTGGATAACATTGAAAAAACATCTGTTAACTGATTGATCTGTGAACAGATTGTTTTGGCTGACTAAAACCGTGCTCTGGAAATGCTCATCAACTTCATCACATGATGGAAGAGACACAAGCTTGGGAAAAACTGGGATGCTGTCCATGAGAAGTTAAGGGCTTGATTCGGTGCGATCTCTCCTTAAGTAAAGAAGACCAAAAAGCTAGTCTTTAAGTGAGACATTTCTATGCAACCCAAACACTTAGTGCCATCTTGTGGAATATAAATGTATCTTTGTTTTCGGGTCTGTTGAAAGTTTCATTTGAAAGTGCTTTTTTGGCACGTGAACAGGAAAACGTTTTCAAATCTTTGAATGACTTTGGAATTTACATTATATGTTTTCATAACGTGATTTTATTGTTTATTTTAGAAACATTTATATTTTACATGTGATTATTACAACAGTATCCTTACATTCTGACACTTTAAACTTTAAACCTCACACACACAGACACTCACACACACACATAACCAGTTAACTGTAACATTCAACGACAGTTAGAAATACCATCGCACTGTAAAAGCAGATGTAGTGTGATGACATCCACCCTCATGCAGGGCAGTGGAAATGACACATCATCTAGGTCTACTAGGTGTGGAAATGAGTTCCTCATCATACACCAACACGCTGATCACGCATAGACAGCATTCTGACTTCTTCCTTTAGCTGCTTGCAGAAATCCTGGCTGACATATAAATAGATAAGAGAAACGATGAAAAGTCTAACATCAAAAATCATTTTTGATGTTTGATTTTTAATCATTTTTCTGTTATAATTTGCTGGCCGCAGACTCTGTTGGCATGGTGCTTGTGTTCATATTAGAGAGTCAGACTTTGTCAGACTGACTGTTCGGCCGATTGCCATTCTCATTTAGTTAAAGATCACTAGGTTTTGCATCTAGGCTATGGTCTTCATCCTGTATGTGCTTAAAAGGCCTGCCCAACACTGACGCGCGTTGTGCTAGTAGCGTTGCTAAGCCACGCCTTCATTTGGAAGATAACATCTTCCATACTTCCTCTTTAGAATTGCACTTGCGTCAGTGACTGACACGAGAACTTGATGTTATCTCCATTTTCTCCTTATAGACTTAGAAGAATAAAAATGTCATCATATTTTACAAAGTCGTGTTAGTAGTGCATGTGACAATATACGCATGCAGAGACTGATTAAAGCAACCTTTGTGTGGAGAATACAGTCCATGTTGACAATGATATTTCACATATGCAGGGAAGGACACGTTTGATACGGTGAAACATTTAGCATCCTCAAGGTCAGTAAGCGGGTTACAGCAGGTCGTTGAGCATCTTTGGGGAGGAGGGTGGTGGCTGGTTCAACCCCTCGGCACACACACACAGGATGTGCAGTATCCTGGCCCATGTGGCAGTATACTGTAGTGGTCAGGGTGTCTTCCAGCCCAAAGGTCCTGGGTTGGAAACCCGACGTCCGCACTCCTCAGCCTACCTGTAGGGATTCCTTGAGCAAGAAACCCTACCTGCTTCTTAATGACCTGTATCTGAATGCACACAGTAAGTGGCTTTGGATAAAAGTGTCCTCTAAGTCAGTTATTCTCTACCGGTGGGTCATGACCCATAGGTGGGTCACGAGGGCATTTGAAGTGGGTCGCAGAGCATATGCCAAACCTTAATCATAAGAAAGAAGTCTATAAATTAATTAATGTTTCAGTGTTAATTGATGTTTCAATGGCTAACTATTTCTATTTTAGTAGCCCCAATTTTTGCAGCCTTTTGTTCGCTCAATGTTTTTGAGAGTTCATATAATATTATGGGTAAATCCCTTTTTTCATTTTTGGGTTGTGACTTGATGACTAATGACGCATGTGGGTCCTGAGGCTAGACCAGTTGAGAACCCCTGCTCTAAATAACTGAATATTAACGTGAACCATAACATGTAAAGACCAGGGCTTCACATGTTATGGTTCACATTAATATTTAGTCATTAATAGACATCCAATGACACTAGAAAAAAACACTACAAAGGGAGTCCAAATTCCCTCTATGAGATCAGAGTAAAAGGGCTGTTACTCCTTAGGTGCCATCATAGTGACCCATGTGACCTGACAGGAATGAAGAAAGTATCTGACTGTACCTAGCCGTCCATCATAACACAACGTAACTTCTGTCTGTCATATGTATGGGAGGGATTTTGTTTAAAAAAAACGTCTGGAAAGAATTGTCTCTTTCTATGAAGACTTAGGGGGTTGAATACTGTTTCCACGAGACCTGCCTGCATTATTTCTCTACACATGCTATTACTCAGGTAAACTGAATCTTCAACTGAAAATTCAATTTGATTGTGATTTTAATTTTACATTCCTGATTCGGGCTCTTGCATTCTCAGTCTTCATTTGTTTGAATGTATACTAGACTTATATTTGATTGCATGAAACACTTTATTTTGCCTACTGACATCTTTTTTAAGTGATACCTGATTGGAGGAGAGGAAGACTGACAAGTACATTGGATTGAATTCGATTAATTGTTGGACTAATGGTGTCATTCATGCCTCATCCGTTAGTCGTTTAGTGAGATGTTGGGGAGGGGTATAAGATCAGGACTGTATTACTGTTTTTTTTGGTGGATATTAGTTTCCTACCAACTGAAACATTTAAACATAGTAGTAGTGCCACAGATTTGAGTAAAAAAACATAAATATATAAACATTTATATATAAAAACATATAAAACATACTGATTACAAAAGAATCCGGCCCGTTCACATGAGATGTGGATACACGATACTGAAAAATGGTAATGGAGATGTTCTGATGCCTGTTGCGATTTTAGAAGACATAGGTCATTGTATGTTTGAAATAAATAAAAAACAGGAGTAGTATAAATATACAGTATATCTCAAAAACGAGATAACGAGAAAAGTTTCTCTGTTTTAATCTCCTTCGATCAGTTAAATTAATAACTCCCTTTAGAGTGCATCAACTCCCATTCTCTCAGAAGGTTACCAGTGAATGCTTTCATGGTTCTTGTTATAACTTAGACAAGGTAGAGAGAGATTGGCAGGATGGAGGAAGTGAGACATGACTAAGAGCCAACAACTGTCTTTCACAGACAAGTCAAGCCTTTCACAGATACAGAGTTTACCGACTAGAATATTCCATACTCTACACTTTGGCTCAAAAGCAGAACCTTGTTCAGACCACGTTCTGAACCTGTGGTGAATCAACACCAGAATCAAAGTTTGATGAACTTTGACTTCCACACTGGGAGAAAATCTGAGTCTTCCTCCCTCTCTCTCTAATCCCTCACCTCCAGGTCTCAGCCGACTAGAGACTGGAGTACAGGCGGTGCTGAATGAGCACAATGCCACCGGACCCTCGGACTGGAACGATCCTAGTCCAGCAGACCCAGAGATCCGATCAGAGCCACCGCCGGACCACCGAACCCCAACCCCCCCGGCCGTCAGAGACCAGGACCTGGACGGCGTTCTCCAGGAGGCCGAACAGATCCGTCTCAACATCCAGCAGATCCAGCGGGATGTCTCCGACGTAAGGGAAGCCCATGGACGGGCCTCCAACCACCAACCAGCATGACCCGGACAGCGTGGAGAACCTCAGCTCCGCCGTCACTGGAGAATCTGTTCTCCAGTGTCTTCACGGGATGAAGGCCTTCGCCGACCGAGCGGAGGCCAGGCACGGCCCCGATGCGGCGGCGGTGCGCATCGGCCGCGTGCAGAGACGTTGCCTGGGAACGCCCTTCAGGAGCGTTTGCTACAACGACCCGGAGGGGAGCCACAGGGAGAGCTGCCGGACACAGATACAGAGGCAGCTGGAGCTCGTTGGCCGGGACGTCCCCTTACGACGATGAGGCGCTGCTGGAGGAGATGCTGGAGGGCGGGGGGAGGCGTGAAGGTGTTTGGCGTGGGGGCTTGAGGGTAAGAGGGCGCACTCGGCGCTGGGGGAGATCGAGAGGTGCCGCAGGGAAGCTCTGGGAGCTGGAGCAGCGCATCAGAGACGTCAAGGAGAGTTCTCGCAGAGGAGCAAGGGGCCGGCGGAGGAGAGCATCCAGAAACACATCGGCGACACAGAGGCAGCCGTCCAGGAGGCCGTGGTCTACCTGGAGAAGGCCAATAAGTACGACAACAAAAGCCTCCTGAGGAGCCTCTTTGCGCTTTGTGCTTGTTTTCCGTGCTATAAAAGTTAGGACTTTACTAGGGCTTTAGGCCTTTTGAAGGCACAGTCAAACACGTTCATTTGAGAGCCTTTCATTTGTGTGGCTGCAGGGCAGACACACTATTGTTCTTCTGTGATATTTTTCTGTATTTGTCCACCTGATATTTGGCACGTTTTCGAGGTATCGACAGCGATTGCCAAAATGTTGGGCCCCATCCGGGAAAGTGTGCTGTTATTTCTATTTTAGAGGTTATTTTAAGCTTTTTGCATTTTACATAGAATCACATGAGGTTTGCACCTTCTACACACTTGAGAGTAGCCCCTATGATTCAGGGAAAACCTATAAACTGCAACTCCCGCAATATGTAAACTATATACACATATTGGACATCAAAGTGCACTATACATTTTACTGTACTGTACACTTAATGATAATCTGATCCTTTATTAGGTAGAATCGAGTTAGACTTTATGCTGGGAGTAAAAAACACTATAGCACTATGCTATCAAGTCAGTTCTTGGTTCGTTTATTCTATGCATATATTCTTCATTTCTTCTTCAGTACATATATTCTATATGTACTTAATTAACCTCTACGTTCATTTGCCGCTGCTAGTGACTATTTACATTGTGCAATTAAATAATAAAGCGAACAGCAAAGTGCAATAAAGAACGGTGGACTACAATGTTATGTTTATTTTAAGCGCTCAATTTCCATTGAAATGAACATAGGCCAACTCCAACTGCAAAAAAAATAAAAAACAAAAACAATAGGCCTACCGTACGACACGATTATTTTCCTCTGCTGTGATGTCGCTGCAACTCGCGTTTCCTTTTAGGCTGTAAAAAAAAAGTGAGAAGCGTGTGAAGTTGGCTTCCGCATTACAACTATTTTGGACTCGGTCTGTCGCAGCTCTGCTGAGCGGAACTCCCATAACGTTTGGGCTGATAACTGTAGGTCTACATGTTGAAATTAACGGGGAGAGAGAGGAAAGCGAAAAACCTTTTCGTCAGTGATCCTTTTGCTTCTCGGAGTTTGGCCGCTTGGGATTGGCCGCTTGGGATCCACTTTGAACTCCTTGATAAGGTATGTGTGATGTTCATTGTATATTGTTTAAAACACTTTATTTGGCCTAGTCACGGATGGTTAATAACCTCAAGTATTTGGGTAAGACATTCCAATGTTGGGTTGTTTAATATGGGCCCATATTAAACCTAACGACCTGTCTTTGTATCAATTAATATACATAGTGTTCAGGATAAATGATTGGTTCCCTGTAATATAGACCTTCTTTGTGTGTAGGTCGAGAGAACAGCAGCTCTGACAAGAACGCTTCGTTTCCTTTACAAAAATGGAAACATGTAAAAATGTGCATCCCATGCACATTTGTGCATCCCAATTAACTAAACCTAACTGTTGTTAACTAAACCTAAGATTGTTACATGACAGTGGTTTGGTTGTAGTTTTCCCATCTCTGTTTAAAACTATTCTATTTTGACCTGATGTGGTTGCTAAATGCTTTAAAATGCTTTTTGTTCAAGGCCAAATATAATGTATGACCTTCATTTCCCAAAACAATGTGTTTCAGAGCACTCTGCGCGGCTGAGATGAGGGACCGACTGAGCGAACTACAAGTTGTCCGCCCAAAACCTCACAACTCCTTGCCCGAGGAGCAGAGCGTCATCTCCGAAGACGATGAGGACCGGGAGCAAACTGTGGTGCTGTTCGATGGAGAAGACGCCATGGAGAGCTTCTTCAAGGAGGTCCGGGCCATCCGGGTGGAGATCGGCCTGCTGCGGATGAACGTGAAGAACCTGGGCAAGCAGAACACCCGGTTCCTCACCTCCATGCGGCGAATTAGCAGCATCAAGCGGGACTCCAACGCCCTGGGGCGAGACATCAAGAAAAGGGCGGAGCTGACGTACGCGCGCCTGGCCAAGCTGGATGCGCGCAGCAAGACGCTGGAGGAGGAGCACGGGCCCACCTCGGCCCTGGTGCGCATGGTGCGCTCCCAGTACGTCTCGCTGTCCGGCGCCTTCCACGACGCACTGTCGGAGTACAACGACGCCGAGGTCATCCAGAGGGAGAACTGCAAGGTCCGCATCCAGCGGCAGGCCGAGATCATGGGCCAGGAGCTGAGCGGGGAGCAGATAGAGGACATGATCGAGACGGGCGATTGGAGCGCGTTCTCCGAGAACCTGCTCACCGACGGCCGGACAGGCGCCCGCCTGGCTCTGACGGAGATCCAGAACCGGCACAAGGAGCTGATGGAGCTGGAGGGCCGTATCAGGGAGGTGAGGGATCTGTTCTTCCAGATGGCGCTGCTGGTGGAGGAGCAGGGCTTCATGCTGGACAACATTCAGGCCAACGTGTCCGCCACGCAGGACTACGTCACCAAGGCCACGGACCAGATCAGGCTGGCGGTGAAGTACAAGAAGGACAACCCGTGCAGGAAGCTCTGCTGTTGTTGCTTTCCCTGTTGTTGAGGTCAGAGATGGCTTTTCAAGCCATCGTCACGGCTAAACCTCACACCAGAACTCATTGATTTTCAAATCATGAAAATCATTGAGTTCTGGTGTGAGGTTTACATTTGAGACACGATTTAAGGGCAAGGTCGGATTTGGAAGGAGGCGATGCATCATGGGAATGTCCAGACTAGACCTCAAGTGAATAACCTTAATGGGCTTAACATTTTGTGGATGTCTCTTTGCAATGATGATTATGCATTCATGAAAATATTATAGTTAATATATACTTTTTTCGTGAGCTTGTTTGTTTATTTAAGTATCATGATTCACTCTACCATTTCAGAGGTACCCTCCCATTTTATAGCTTAATAATGGGTGCAAACACACACACACACACACACACACACACACACACACACACACACACACACACACACACACACACACACA
>JAOPJO010000124.1:1448775-1473809 GCA_027123675.1 Molva macrophthalma | reverse complement strand
ACACACACACACACACACACACACACACACACACACACACACACACACACACACACACACACACACACACACTTTGTGAAACAACGAAGGCTTGGTGCTTTGTGTAAACGAAATGTTACAAAAGCCTTTTGGGCATGAGCAGTTACGCCAGAGTTGACTTGTTCCATTTCACAAGGTCTGCTTTCAACATATACTTGTTTGGTCGCTCCCATGTTTAACCTTAGTCTAGTAGGCCTCACAGGCAATAAAAGATTTGGATAGATATTGTAAAGATTAGAAAATATGGACATTGTGTTGAAAAAGACAACATTCTTTGAGCTGAAAATTGAAATTAAAGTTTTACTGAAAATGCATTGATGCAAACAATTAGGGCTACCTGTATTAGCTTAGGCACAGCACAGGGTTATCTTTTCAGTGTTGTGAGTTGATTTAGAGTCAGCTGACAGAGGCAGACCAGGATGGCCGAGTGGTTAAGGCGTTGGACTTAAGATCCAATGGACATATGTCCTCGTGGGTTCGAACCCCACTCCTGGTATAAATGCGCAATTTTTAATCCTGAAACTGTTGATTGATGGCTTTCGGGTTAACAGAATCGCATGCTGCTTAACGCCGTAGACATGTAGAGCAAAAAAACCGAAGCGTGTGAAGCCTCGCGTTGCCGACAAACGCCATTCCACGCAGCACAGGATACCCTAGATGTTATGTTCTGGCAGACGCACTCTGGCAAAATGTATAATGGCTATGAATAAAATGATGTTCTCATTCTCCCTTTCACTTTAGTTATTGGAATTTAGGCAGTAGGCATCACGCCAATTAAAATGAGAACTCCTTGGGCCGTGCAACATAAAACCCACATCATTGTAGTCCGAGAAAAATGAATGTTGTAGACGACTTTTCAAAACAAATATATTGGACTCCGAAGGGAATTAATTAAATGTACATTTACAGACAGGTATGTCTGCTCTGGAGAAATGCGTCTCTGGTGCCCCC
This sequence comes from Molva macrophthalma, assembly GCA_027123675.1. Lineage (NCBI taxonomy): Eukaryota > Metazoa > Chordata > Actinopteri > Gadiformes > Lotidae > Molva > Molva macrophthalma. The sequence goes on along the minus strand of JAOPJO010000124.1, from coordinate 1,472,819 downwards.
CTATGGAAGTGCGTGTAAATGTTATTTACACTGCAATATAGCATAGGCTTTTCATTGTTTTTATTCGGTGTCCCATTGACTGTTGTCTCGCATAGAGGTTCTGTAGAATATAAACACATATATAGTTAGTTGTATAGGTAGGCTTTATGCTATCATTCTTTAACACAATAAAGACCACGAAGGTTATGACAATTTTATTTCTTCGCATGGGATAAAATACAATAAAAAAATACACCGGGCTAAAGTGAAAACGAAAAGGTTTTAATGGTGGTGAAAACAATGTAGAGTCAAGGTGGTTGCCACTTCATTAAAATAATGTTATAAATAAAAACGTGCCATATGTCTCTTATTTGTATAACCACAAAAGTCAACAAACTTGTTGGCTTAAAATATGTGTGCTTCTGTGCTTTACAGTTATGATATATAGATAAAGATATATCTATATATCTAGTGTTAGCATATTATGCCAATACTTGAGTAAACTGGGCTTTGTATTGAGAACAAAAACATCTCTAGGACTGGGGACAGTTATTACACAAAAAAGGTAGATATGAACATGAACTATTCAGGTTAAATAAAATAAAACCATATAAAAGTGAACGCAATTTGTCCGACCTGTTTTTTCAGAGACGTCTCACACATGCAAAACGTGAAAAGAGGAAAACCGTGATATCTTCCTTTGGATATTGTAACCGTCGTTACAGCTTCATAGGGCTAAACTACCTTTAAAATTCATACAAAAAACAGTTATAATATTGAGGGGATTTTTTTTCTCGTACCTATATAAAAATAACAAAATAAAACAGAATTATTACAAAAGATTGGGTGTCAAAGGAATACCTCTTGAACTCTTTCGCCAGGCCTTATTAACAAACTTCCAGCACTTTTTCAGAACAATATTCCCCAGTCTAGCATCCACCATGGACTTCCTCTGACAATCTGTCCTTCCAAACAATGCAGCAAAATGTCTTCTGCTGCTTACCCTTCATATAAGGGAACCTACGTTTATATAAAGTACCACCTTTAAGAGGAAAAAAAAGTCTACTTACATTTAACCATTTACTGTTTGTTTTCAAACAGAACCCCATCTTATTACTTCATGTTCGTACAATACATTCATGTTGGACTTTAGCTGGCGGCCTAACTCGCCCTTCAATAGTGAACTTCCCCTCAAACATCTGAAATAAAAACTGTTCGGTGTATGACTTGCATTATTAAAAGACGTGGAAAATAACCAGCATAGCACTGCGGTACACTCACTGCAACTCTTGCTTCTGCTCTAATACTGAATGGTACAATCAGCCGATCCTACGACCACCACAATAGTCAAGTAGCTGGTTTTCAGTGATTTCTTCTATCAGGCTACAATACACCACAACAATGACCAGCAGTTATTGTAGTTTCATGCTTACGACCCTGAGACACGAGAACAACATCAAACATGGGATGCCTTAAGCGGCAAAGATACCTAAAAACAAAAACCAACACAAACCCTAAATACAACCTAGTAGAGGGGTTTATTACCAGAAGCTGTGTGTGCCCGCCTTGTTTCAGCTCTTCGACCTGGCCGGCAGGTCTTTGTTACACACCTGACGTCGGCATGCGCGGGTGCGGCTCCACTGGCAAAGAGGCGCGTCTCGGAACCACACCGAGTACGGTTGCCATGGCGTCGCCCCCACACATGGATTTGAGGTGTAGACGGGAGATCCATCCACAACACCGTCACGATAGACAGCGGTGAGACGAGGCTGGTCTCAATCGATACTCGCTGGCAGTTGGTTGCCGACCACATCGCTCATGCCAAGAGACCACGGCGGCGGTGGTGTAGCGAAATACCTTGATTATCTTTGTAAAAAAAAAGAAAAAAAACAGGAGTGTGTCGACGCGCGCAATGTTTTTTAGTTTTGTGCATCGCAGTGACAACGTGGTACTTAGGTCATCGTGGTTGGTGAGTGTGAAGGTGGAGGGAGGCTGGCTTACAGTAACGGTAACAAATGCACTTGTGTTTGTAGCCTTTGTGCGGACATCGTGCACATCACGTGCCCGATGTTTGGACTGCGGTGTCCGAAAACCTCATTAAAACAAGCTTCAGAACCGAATGCAAATACCATGAGAAAGGTGCTGAACAAACCGTTTCAGGTAGCAAGTTATAAAAACCGTGCAGGGAGAAGACACGTCTGCAGCTTTGGATAGAAAATCAAGTGCTGCAGAAGTCAAGGCTCTCTGCTCAACTCCGATGCTGCCCAGTACTGGCTCATCCATAGAAAAATAAAATCTCAATAATCCAACCTTTGATTATTAACGTATTTATCAAATATTATTTTATAGCTTCTGTAGTTCTGTGGCTCTATCAAAGTGGAAGATACAAGGCTGGCGTTTTTCAGTCGGTGGTTGTGCGTTTCCGTTCTGCGGTTTAAAAAACACACACTGGCTTAGTGAACACTATAATTCAATGACATTATAGTTTTGTTTCAACCCCCGCCCAAACCGTATGTCTTTTTCTTTTATTAACCAGCCTGCCGTGTTTTTTAGACTGGAAAAAAAACAAAAAAAAACATAAGTTTGTTTGTGCGATTTGTAAACACTGCAGATAAAAAAGAATAATAATAATAAGGTTTTTGCGGCGTGGACTGTGGACGTGGACCGGACCACTTCGCTGAGCTCTGGGTTAGCGGACCAAAAACAGAACAGGTGACGGTGTTGGTGGTGGTGGTGGTGGTGGTGGTGTTCCTTAGCGCCGCCACGCTCAGGCAACGGGCTTGAGGACGGAGCGCAAACAGCGGCCCTCCTTCGTCAGCTCCCGGGTGAAGCACATGCAGGGCAGCGGGACGGCGTCCTCGCGCCGCGTCACCGTGTTGAACTTGCACTTCTTCAGGTGGTCCGCCATGCTGGCGATGTTGGCAAACTTCCACTCCGTCACGGTGCCGAAGGCCGTGCTGAACCGCCACACCTGAGACAAACAGAAGGGAGCCTTCCGGTGATGCCATCGCCGCACGCAGATAACACATTGGGGCAAGAGTGTGTTTGCTGTGCGGTCATGTAACGCCACACAGCGGGCGCTTGAACCGACAAACCTAGGAGTTGAAGGCGAGCGCTTTAGCCTAAGCTGAGGCAAATGACTGCAGCCATTCGGGTTGGGGGTTAAAGTGTTCTTAAGGCATCGGGACAGGAATGAGGTTAAGCCTGGAAGGCCCCTGTCTCTATGCTACATTACAAGGTGCTGTAGGTAAGATTCGAGAGTTGTAGAGAGAGCAAAACACAGAAGAGTGCGAGATTTAAAAAATATACAGCCCAAAAAAAACGTCCCCTCCCTCTCTTCCCACATTTCTCCGCCATTGAGAAGTTTTGCATTCAAAAACCTGTGATGAACAGGTAGGATGGATTACTCCGAACCAATCAGGGAAGAGATGCCCTGATTCGTCAGAAATCTCCAGTCTCTAAAATTAAAATCGCCTCATAGAGAGGCAGGTGCCCAGTCAAATCGGAACAGATATTCTCAGAATATTTCAGCCACTAATAAATGAGCGGCTGTGGCATTTCTAACAATATCAATCTTACCTATAGCACCGTTAATAGGAAAAACTAAGTACAAAAGTACAATTGAACTGACCTTGTCCGTTATCTGCCACGAAGAAGAGCCGTCCGCCAGCTGCTTCTTCCCCCAGAGCATGACCACCATGCCTCGCATCTGCAGCAGACTGGCACATACCTCCCGCATGCTGCGGGACGCCCGGGAAAGCTGGCACAGGCTGAAGCCGTCCAGGAAGCTGGCGATGTGCTGGAGGATCTCGAAGGGGAGGCTGCTGAAGTGGTCACACTGGGCGCCGAAGCTGCAGGTGCTCCTAAGGGGCATCTCCCCCGGCTTGAGGGGCAGTGAGAGCTGCACGCCGAAGGACCCCAGGTGCCGGTCGTGTATGACCCGGGAGCCCTGGACCGAGGGGCAGAAGCGTCTCTGGGAGTAGGTGCAGCCGTAGTAGGCCAGGGGGCAGCGGTGCTCCATCCAGCCGTTGAGCCCCGCGTGGATGTCGCCGTGGACGTTCTTGAAGTGGGAGGAGAACTCGTTCCGCCGGAACAGCTGGCCGCACACGAAGGTGAACATGGAGCGCTGCTTGGTCTGGTAGCGGGCCACGCACTCCAGCACCAGGTCCAGCCGCAGCGTGTGGAAGGGGCTGGGGTTGGACAGCTGCGGGCTGGCATGGTCGCAGGCCGAGGCCGAGCCGATGTCCCCCACCGTGGTGTTGGTGGCCAGGATGGCCGAGGGGAAGGAGAAAGTCTGCGTGCCGAAGTCGATGTGGTATCCGTCCACGAAGCGGCTGTCCGAGATGCCCCGGCCGCCGGGGGAGTCCCCGAGGCAGAAGAGCAGGGCGGCGGTGATCAGGTCGATGCCGTGGAGTCCCATGGGGTCGTCTGCCACCTCCAGGTCCGATGTGTCCACCGCCTTGTCCGCCGTCTTGGCGCGGTAGAGGCGGGGGTCCGACAGTAGGGTGCGCTGCCCGTTGAACGGGAATAGGCTCATTCCCCTGAGCAGCTCCACGTTCTGCAGCTTGCGCTCCAGACACCGGTAGCCCAGCTCCACGGGGAGGTGCTGCAGGAGGTTGTCGCGTACGTGGTCCGGCAGCAGGTAGGGCATGACAGCGGATGCGGCCGGCGGGAACGGCGCTGGCAGAGGCCCGGGGGGCCCCGCGGGGACGGCTGGCACGGAACGATAGCGAGCCGTGGGCCTGACGTAGGGCGCTTCGTCCAACAGAACGTCGAGACACTCGTCCTGCTCGTCTCCCGCGAACAACTCGACAAAACCGCCACGCCCCGCCCAAGGGGGCACGTCCCCGTTTGTGCCCACCGCTACTGCGCAATCCACACCGCCTACCGCCCCCAGCTCGCACTCCGAATCAGAGTCGCTCTCCCTCATGTCCACGTTCTTGGATTCCTCCGCACCGACGTGCCGGTGGTGGCTGTCGCCGTTGGCGCCGTTGCACACCACTCCATTCTTATCTCCGTTCTCCCCGTTGAGGTGGGCCGCGATCCCCTCCACGCTCTTGGAGCTGGTGAGGATCTCCAGCGCGGCCGCTAGAGTCCTGCTGGTCTCCACCGAGGTCTTGTACATGCCGCTGTACGGCTCGTCCTCCATGTCCATGGCTCCGTTGCCCAGCACCGCCTCGGCCGTGCTCGCCTCCGCCGCCGTCTTATTGTCCCTGTGGTCCGCCGAGGGCTTGTCCCCGTTCTTGGAGATGGTGGTGGTCACCCGCAGTGACTCCAGCAGCATCCTCTGGTCCTGCAGGGCCAGCGCCATGTCCAGCTGCTCCACCTCGTCAAAGTCTTTGCTGAGGTTCTCGTATGACTTACGGTCAGCGTAGCTGACGGGCCAGCGGTTCCACTCCATGGTGCAGCACACCACGCTTGCGGGACATGTGGCCAGGTGCTCTGCCATCTTGAAGCGGGCCATGGTGAAGGGGCAGCCGAAGCCCGTGTTCAGGCATGGTACCCGCTCGTACGGACACAACACGTGGTGCTCCTCCAGTTTGCATGCGTGGAAGACCGCCCCGCACACCAGAGGGCAGCCAATGAGGTCGCACGAGACGCCCGCCTCCGGTCTCGTCATGCACCTTCTGTTGACGCACTTCAGGCAGTGCGCGTGCTGGATCTCCATTTTTGACACGTTGACTGGCGCTGAAGCAAGGCAGCAGCGATGGGTGAAGTACTCAAACCCTGGAACAACAAGAAAAAAAACAAGAAAATGTCTTTCTTTCATTAATCGTCCAAAAAAAAAGTGTGTCAGGAACAATCACTAAGTTTTAGTGGGTATGCCAACCTAGCAGTTAGTGCTAGAACCACGCCATGCCATGTAGCTGAAGTCTGGCAGTCTACTCCTAGGGACACAGCCATCCCTCCATGTGACACATGTGGCAGCATACAGTAACCCGCTCACAAAACATGGAGCGTCTGTGGATATGTTTACAAAACCTACAAGCTGTTCAATGACATTTCACAACACCCGTCTTGGGTGACATCGGTTGCTCAGGGCTACTTGACCCTTCCCTAAAGCCACCAGACGCTGCCACAGAACTCAATGACACTGACAACTCTGGCACTAAAGCCTCATGAATTCAACCATGTTAAACCAACTGTTTGTCCCTTTGACATAATAACAACACCTCCACCACAAATCATGGGGTAATTAGGAATTAGTGGGTTTGGGATTTGTGGAAATCAGGGTTAAGGGATTTGGGGGTGGGAGTTCTACATTGGCTGCGCAGTGATATAAATAGTAATTTGAAAAACACGATGTCGCAAGTTGTCAATATGAAAACCACATTGCTATTGTTCGGCCACTGCCAACAACAGCCCTGTAACTCCATGACGCATGCGTAGCTGGTCCTCTCCACCATACAGGTATTAAAGGAAAACACAGAAGCTAAACTAAGCAGCTGACGGCTCATCGTCACCATTCATGTTATACGTGTTTATTCTCACTTGCTGATGCACTTTACCCGATGACCAAACTTCGGTGCCAATGAGGAGCCAAAACAACATCAACAACATTGCCAGCAGGTTAGCATCACATAGCAGCTAACTCACAACGGCTAGCCAAGTTAGCCGGTAGCATCTAGAAAAGTGCTTACCCGAATTAAGCCGCTGGTCCAGACGTTTTGGTTCACTGTCCTTTTAAAAGGAGTCTCCACTGCTCATGTGTCGATGCTTTAAAACGCAAGCATATTAAACTGAACTAAAAACAGCTCAGTGACGTTCAAGTATTCAAGTCTTCTCTCGAACAGGCTGCAACTGGATTTTATCTAGAGCCAAGTTAGACCTCTGCTTGCTGTTCAGAGTCGGCGTTTATTGTCGGTAGAGGCTGCAACCTAGGGTCCGAACGTACGGTGGGCGGTAACCCGCTCGGTTACCGCCCAATCACTGTTTCGAACATGCAGTAGTAGTGGTACCTCTTTCTAATCATGATTGGTTGATACCGCCGACTGTACGTTCAGAACATTGGATCCATCCACTTCTTTTTTGTTGTCCATAAGTGCAGGGCGCTCTAGTAGAACGTCACCACAGAGAAGACCAATAGAATAAGGCCTGTGAGCGCGCTGTAAATAGACAGGGCATGGAAATACCCCCAGGATGATATTGCAGTTATATCAGAAGGCTTTTCTTCATTGTTAAAAAGACAGTTTCATTTTTGATTATGAACTTGTTTCACAAACAAATAACGACACGTGACAATGACAAAGTCAGAGACGACATCTTTATTAGCCCATGTTTTATGACAAACAAACAAAAAGGTATTGCAGATAGTCAGATAGTTTTAATTATTTATTTTAATCAAAGACATATTTCTGTTACAAAAATTGTGCATTCCACACTTATATTTACATACAAAATGGTATTTAGTAACTGAGGGTTTAGGTCTGGTGCACAAGTGTTGGCATGTGTATACATGGCTGTGTGTGTGTATGTATAAGTACTATATAAGTGTTGTTTGCGTGTGTGTGTGTGTGTGTGTGTGTGTGTGTGTGTGTGTGCATGCTTGTGTCCGTGTGTGTAGCCATTCATGAACCTGAGTCTCCTCTTTTAGGTGTGCTTTGTGCATTTGAGAGTGTGCATTTGTGTCTGTGTCTGTTTCTGTGTCTCTGTTAGTGTGTGTGTGTATGTGTGTACGTTTGAGTGCACGTATGTTTGCATGTGCTCCCAGCATTCAAAGCCACGCTCAGGAGGCCACCTCTGAGATGTGGTGGATGTTGGACAGTGTGAGCTGGGCCTCGCGGGCTGGGTAGGACCGTCTGGACCGGAGCCAAAGCCGGCCAAACAACCCGGTGACCAGCAGCAACGCCACCAGCAGCCCCCCCAGGACGAAGGTCCCTACAGAGGGTATGGCTCCAGCGTCTGTGAGGCACGAGCACAAGGTTAGGGTCTGTATCAGACAGGTCTGTTTCACACATGTTTATTATCTTCTCTGTGTTTCATCAGTTGTAATGTATGCATCATCACTCTACAATGTATGACTGGATTTGTTGCTGCTGTTTAATTTCATTTGCTGCCAAACCTTGTCAGAGGACCACAATGGAAATACTTTTATAACTGTATTATGATTATCCTCATTGATTTTATCCGTGCTCATATTCCCGGGTGTATTTAAAAAAATATATTATTAAATTGAATAGGTTTTTGTAAGCCTAATGCAACTCATTAGCATGTCATTAACACAACCCCACTGCTCGTTAACATGTCAATTCGCTGCATGACTTCATGTCTTAGCCCTGCTAAAGCAAATGCTATCTGTCTCTGTGAGCAAAATCTAATAAATGCAAATTAACTCCTAAATCTTAGTGTGCTTAGTGCTTAGCTCTGAGGAGTCCTTGGTATCTTTCTGTCATTGTAGAATACATGTTAATGGATGCATTTATCTCTGAACTGTAGTTTCTGAATTTCTGTACTGTTTTCATTCATCATTGTAAAATGTTTTACACTGTTGTCTGTTCCCAGGGAACAATGGGATTCCCTGGTGAAATAAAGAATAGTCAGAAACCAGAAACCATACTGATGTTTGGTTGGTCGCTCTCTCCCAGCAGTCGTCTGATTGGTCCGTAGGATACCGTATGGGACAGGGAGATGTCTCTCCGCGACCTCTCCAATCCATCCTCCGTAGTAGAGCAATTCTGGAAATACATCAGGGATACAACGATAGGGGTTCACTTGGACACTAAGGAAAAGGTTACTAGCCGAATGGTGAAGTTATTCATTCATGTAAACATGAACATGAAAATATTTAATATTACGATAACTTTTTAGTCATTTAGCAGACACTTTTATCCTAAGCAACTTCAGATACATTGACGAGCATTAGCCATCTTGCTCAAGGGTGCCTACTGGTAGACTGTTGACCCCCAAGACCCTTTGGGCTGATAGTAAAATGCCTTTGATTGTATAATATGATATCCTTGAACGACTACAATGTTCGTGAACCGGGTGTGTTTCCATTGGCAATCTGTGTATCCCAATATCTAATTGATTGATGACAACTTTTAACTGTTAGGACATGCAAACCATACTACCATACTAAGCTCTGGGAGTCTATTTTAGGGACGAAAGCTGCCACTTGTCTGAACTGGTCTGTGAATACCGTACAGCGAATAACTCTGACATAAGCTCTCTCTCTCTCGCTCTCTCTCGCTCTCACACACACTCTCTATCTCTCTTTCACACACAAACTCTCTATCTCTCTCTCTCTCACCGGCTGACAGAGCCCCGGTGTGCTGTGGCAGATCTGGACATTGCAGTGGAGGAAGACATCCGTGTAGGAGCTGCCCACGAACTTGAACATTTGTATCTGGAACATGGCCTCCGGACCCTGGCCGTTTCTCAGCACTGTCAGGGTCTGCTGGTTGGACAGCAACGGGCAGCTGAGTGAGACAGAGATACAGTAGTATGTTATATTGTCCATACATCCTTGGTACTTTATAAATATATATTCTACTTTTTTATAGTACTTGGTAGATGGAGAAGGACTGGGAGAGAGAGAGAGAGAGACACACAAAGGTGTCAAGGGGGACAGGAGTTTGACATTTACATGTCCAACGCAAACACATTAAAAACATCTGTTATAGAGGGTAACGAATAGGAAGGAAAACACTGCCAGCCTTCAATAACAATTAAACTCGTCGGATTAGGAGAAAAGTATAATGTCAGTGTTAGTTCAAACAATCCCCAGCAGCATGAGACAGATTAGCTAAGACTATTTCCCCCCTTCTCCGGGCATTGTGAAATCCTGGTGCGTTTCATTGCCATGCTGTTGCTAACAGTACCAAATACTGCCCGGTTGTCAAGGGAATGCACAGCTGCTGGGCTGTGAGGCGAACGGCCTCGGACAGACAGGGGGGGGGGTCACGTCACCCGGCTGTCTGTCCATGCCTCTAAGGACACCTCATTCTATCATAAACTCTCATTTCACATTTCATCACAACGAGGGAGTGCTGTTGGCAAGGGCCTTCTGGTGTTGGAGAAAACAAACAGGCAGAAAGGAAAACATTGCATGCGCACGTGCATGTGATTTGCTCGTGTTGGTTTTGAGCATGGTTTCAACACGCTGTTGGTCAGGAGGAGATGTCCACTTTCTTTCTTACACTTATTTTACAACTAGAAGATTACGTTAAAAGGCTTTTCCCAGTTGCGATATGATTCCTCAGCCCTATCATTGTATTTACTATGAAAAAGAACCCTTACCCTCACCTGTTCAGTACTGATATATATGTTATACTTTGTAATTTGTTTAAGATGCCTCTACATGCTTGGACAACAGCAGCATGTCAACAACAGGTGTCTGCATCATCAACGCAAATTAGGGTACACTACTAGCGTCCCTGACGGTGCTTGACAGGACAGACCTGTCCTTGATGAAGGTGTACTGGATGTTGCTGTAAGGGTCACTGGTGGGGGTGGCCCAGCATCTCTCCGTACGCAGCATCAAGTGAGCCGGGATCTATATGCCCAGGCAAAGACACACACACAAAACAAGTGATCCAAATGAGAGGCAAGTGAAACAAAGACGCAAAACCAAAAGGTTTGAATGGAATGGAATGCCCAGCCATTCCTGGCACAAAGTGTTTTGCTTTTCTGCGTAACAGGGAACGTTAGAAACAAATGTTTTTTGCATGTCAACAACAGCTGGGGTAAGACACTGTCGCAAGCTAATACAATAAGACTTTCAGGAAAGACTTGGGGAAGGGGATGATGATGAGGGTGGAGGACGGAACAAGCTGTAATTGCTAGTTAGAGTTTAGTCGAGGTGGGCCGGTGGGTTGTGGTGTAGGTAGGTGTAGCACCGGAGCTGTGATCTACAACTTTGATTACTGCGGCCGGCAGCGGGACTGCGAGTCGAGTTACCGTCTGGTCACGGGTAGAGGGTTACGTTTCCGGAACGTTCCTACTAGGGTCGGCCACAGCAGCACAACATATTGCTTAATGTGGAGCCAGAGCCTGCCTCACGGTGTCCAAGAATAGCTGTCAATAGCAAGGATATTTAAGATGGTTTGTGCAGGCTTTGGTTCCTTTTTCTTCCCACGGCTTAGATGATGCAAAGTCAAAGTTGTACTCAAATAGGAGTGAATGCAAAAGAGGTCACTGTGACTACCCATGATGCATTTCCTTTTCATCTGTGAACCACAGCAAGCAGGTGTGTACAAACACTGTCAAATCAAATCGATTTGTGAAAACGACGTTTGAAAACAGAAAATTGCTTATTTAATGTTACATTTTACCTTGAGTCGTATAATGTATATAATAGGTATCATATGTATATGAAATATATAGAGTAGAATGAGGTGAATATTGGGTACTACTTCTGTTCCCCTGATGGTAATGGTGTAATGGGACAATGGCAGTGCAGTGTATTTGCAGGTGCAAGTAATATTTACCATGAATATCTTGACAAAGATGTTGTCCTCCAAGGTCAGGGAGGGCACAGTGGTCCACTTGTCCTCAAACGCCTGGTCCTTGTACAGCAGCATCGACACAGAGAAGTTCCCGTCCTCCGTGTTCAGAGTGATCGTTCTGCAGGGGGTTAGGTAGGCAACTCATTGGCGTCAGATTTATACTCAATTTTCTATTTTCTCATCATTTTCTCCACGGATTCAACAAAATCTCTTTAAAGGTGATTTTAAACCAAAACGGAAAAAAATAACTGGTTGATTGAAGTGTGTGTGGATGGGTATTAGTCTTTAGATGCAATAATGATTAAACAAAAGTAATGGCTGCATTGAATAACTCACTGTGAAGTTGTATGATAGATAGATCAAGCTACCAGCATACCCAGTGGACTGAACCAACTGGTAGGGCTGATCTCTCCATCAAACATTTGGGGGGACACTCTCATGTGTGAAATAACTGGAGGGTAGATTGTGGCTAGTCAACCTCCCACCTGGTGGTAAAATAGGGGTCCTTTAATACTCTTAATGATCAGGAGGATCCACCTGGAGGGGAACCTAGAGAGTACAGCCTTCTACCTGACATCCACCCGGACCAGGTTCTCTCCATTGGGCTGCTGCACCATGTAGTTGATGGGGTAGCGACACACAAAGGTAATGTTGATGTAGTTCCTGGTCACGATGTCCGAATCGTTGTTGCGGATTGTGTTGATGAACATGATGTGTGTATCATCATAGGCCTGAACCACAGACAAAACAGACAAGATGTAAGAATCCTGTATGATATACACACACACATACACACACACACACACACACACACACACACACACACACATACCTGTCTACCGCAACGGTCTACAATGTTAACATTTACTTTTTGCATTTCCATTTCTATAACTCATATTGTGTATAGATATATGTACCGTATATTTTTGGTATTTATTATCTTTTTCTCAATTCAAAGTTTGTATTTTTATTGTAATTACTGTCCTGTACTTTGTGTCGTGATATACAGTACACACACACACAGATATTTAGCCTGTACAGTATATGATTTACACCTCTGTGAACTGTACCATAAAGGTGATACTATGATATAGATGTTTCACTCAAATGAGCTCGAGCGACATGGTTTTGCATTCTAAACGTTATTACACAACGTTGACCTAGCAACGTCTACGCTAAAGTATCTTCACGGATATAGGAGTCAGACAGCAGTGGTAAAGGGAGAAAGGTCACTCCATCTAGGTAACCATTAAACACGCACATACACACACAGACACACACCTACCAACCTACACATACACCTACCCACCTACACACACACACCAATCCATCTACACACCTACACACACAGACACACACAGAATCATCCTACAAAGCACCGTCACCTCCACAGTTATTACACTCCTCTCGTAGGCCTACACTGACGCAGTGAGAACCGTAAAAGTGTAGAAGGGCTGGCTGGGGGGGAAAGGTTTGGCTTGCAGGATCCCTGGGGAGTTTTGTTGGTGGTTGGTTCCTGTGGTCTCTGAGCGGTTAAGCTCCACCTCCAAACCGTTCAGACGTCTTTAACGACTGGTTGGTAAACACTGCTTTCTACACAGTGACGAGTGCTAACGTCTCCATCGCCGCAGACATGGTGTGCCTTTACCATACTGTGTCATGTGACATAATCCCTTAACGTGAAATATAAATCTGATGAAAACCCGAAATGGACATGTTTCAATAGAAGAAATATGGCCGACCTCTTAAACCCAACCCTTATCATTGTTTGCCCTCGTTTCTTTATCTGACAGGTTTGGGTTTAAAAGGAGTTGTGGTTTTTATTTCCTACGTCAGGGGGTTGAAAGGTATCAGCCCTGGAATTCCTCCCTTTCGGACGCAGCACCTAAACCACGGTTGGTGTACTTTATCTCAATTGTTATGCAAAAGTCCTAATAAAGCTGTTGAGTGAGGTTGGGGGCCGGGTACTTTTAGATTGCCTCCCTCTTCAAAGCTGTGTTCACCTGCTCTTTGCTTTACGAGAAACACACTCCAACGCGCAACTGAAGGACAGCTCAATGACGGCTTGAGAATGAGATAGTCCTACAGAGAGAGTGACATGTTTGCCTGGACACAATGTCTGTGATTGTCGCGAGGGGATACAAAGCAGCAGCCAATGAGAAAGAAGAAGAAGCAGAAGACATAGAAAGAGGTGGCGATTTGTTTGTGTACCGGACACATGAATACTGAAGTGATATCATTTCCATGAAGAGCCCGATAAATAGGACCACCCATACACCCCCCACTCCTCCAGCGCCCCTACTCTGAATAAGGTCTGGGATGTTATGGGTGGGGTGGAGATACAACGCTGCCTTTCTCCTCTAACATATACACCCCCTTCCTTCTCCTCCACAACTCACTTTCTATTCTCTACTCTCTCTTCAGTGTCAGTTAAAATATGCCTTTCTCTACTTTACTATGCGTGCTATACAGGCTATATATAGGCTTATCACAGGCAAGTCCAACACGCAGACTCCAAGAAAGTCCACAGTTACAACACTCAAAGAGAAATAAAACGTTTTTTCGCTTGTCTTTAATCATTCAGTTGATAAGTTGTAAAGTTCTATCTTGCTGACCAATGCCGTTTGGAGGGACAAATTATTTAACTGGGGGTTGGCCCCGCGTCTCCACGACAACCGCGTGGACATCGTAAAATAGATAATTTATTACAATGGGGATTTTATAATGTCATTGATGAGTGTCCAAGCGGCAGTTTGTCTTTATTTGGCCACAGACATGTCTCTCCCTCCTTTCTTCACCTCCATCCAAATGACACAGCACACACGCACAAACTAAACACTTACCGGCACTGATAAATCCATCTACACGCACACAAGCCCCCTCTCTCTCACACACAGACACACACACACACACACACACACACACACACACACACACACACACGACATTGCCAAGAAGTGCTTTTTAGATTGAATTGTCCACTAGATGCAGTGTTTTCTAAGACATACCAGTGTTTTATTTAAGACATACCAGTATTTGATTTAAGACGTACCAGTGTTTTCTAAGACATACCAGTATTATATTTAAGACGTACTCGTGTTTTATTTAAGACATACCAGTAATCTATTTAAGACGTACTCGTGTTTTATTTAAGACATACCAGGGTTTTATTTAAGACATACCAGTATTTGATTTAAGACGTACTCGTGTTTTATTTAAGACATACCAGGGTTTGATTTAAGACATACCAGGGTTTTATTTAAGACATACCAGTGTTTGATTTAAGACCTACCAGTGTTTTGTAAGACGTGCCAGTGTTTTATTTAAGACAAACAAGTATTTTATTGAAGACCTACCATCACAGTTCCGCAGTCAGAGAGGTTGGTTTTGATGCTGAACACATAGTCCTCTCCCATCTCAATGCCCTGACACTCCGGGTCGTTTAGATGCAAATCCCGAACCTACAAAGAACAGAACACATCCACTCTTTACCTCTTTCCAGCGGGAAACAACCCAACCCAGCGCACTTGAGACATAGAGTATGAAGGGTCTACATTGGTATATATACTTAAGTAAGAATTAAACCATGGCAGGGTGAGATTTATTCCGCTTAAACAACAGTTACCAACAATGATTAGATATGTTACTTTAATCGATGCCGTTCTTGTTTTTTTTTGTCAACTTTAATCAGCTTAAATTGTTATATTCTTCCACGGTGCATTGAGCATATTGTTTTCGCGTTGTCAAGGAAACATCTGATCAATAGTTTTATTTAACCATTGTTTTTAACGTTGGATTTGTGGAGCGTTGATTCAGAACTGTTACTGAAAAAGATACTGAGAAAGAATGCGCACCCTTGGAACGTTATTGACCAATCAGGATTAAGTATTTAACAATGCTGTGGTATAAAGACTTACGTAAACAGGGGGGACCTTGTTAAGGAAGAAGGCCTTAGGGATGATAACGTCCATGCGGTCATTGGTGCAGACCACCGTCTCATTGAGTTCTGTTAGACCGAGGAAAAATAAGAATAATTCCAATATCAGATGGGTTAATCTACTAAGAGATATTGTATTATTTCAGTGATTAATGGTCCATAGTAATCTAGAAATGTCTTAAAACAATAAATGTGCAATTCAATTATTGATCTATATCAGGATATTAAAGCATTTTAGCTATCTCTATCATTGAAAATGTAGAATAATACCCATACTTACATAAGGAAATTGACTAGTTTTTTCCCTCATTTTGCCTTTCCATATAAAGTTATTTCCAATTAGGAATTACTTTTCCATATCAATTGTTACTGACATTGTTTAGCATTACTTTAAAAAAAGACAGGGCATTCTCAAACACATTCTCTTTTTTCAAATGAAAAGCAGAATAATAATATTATTTTTTTCTTCTTCATCCAAATTACATATTCCAAATCCAAATTGTATCTAATATTACATCAAATATAATTATTTTGTGTTCTAAATTTCAAACACTAAAATGTCAAGTGTCAACCGACATCCCCCTTCCCATGTTTGATCCTCCTAACCCTGGAGAGACCGTTCATGCAAGCCCTCCTGGTCCTGCTCCCCCGGTGTGGGTCTCTTACCTGTGTCTTCAGGCTCCAGATAGATGGCCGAGGTGGCCTTCATCAGGCCCAGCACCAACCAGGCACACCACACTAAACCCACAGCTTCCATTTTATCTCCCTCTTCTCGCTCTCTCTCTCTCTCACAACTCAACCTGTTTGGCTTCTGTCGGGCTCAAACACCGGGCCGTTCTGTGCCGCTTCCGTGGCCCCCACCTTTCTTTTGCCTCCAAACGTGTGAATCTATCTGGGAACAACCTCGCTGTCACAGACAAGACGTAGTATCACCCCCCCCTCCCCCCGGCCCCACCTCTTCTCTTCCCACTCCCAAGCCCTCGAAAACACTGGTGTAATGAACTGGGAGCCTCCTTCCAGTCTTAAAACACCATCTTGAATGATGTCCCCCTCCACCCCCTGCTCCAACAATGAGATTCCGGGCATGAATAGAGCCACCAGAGGGGAGTCCAAGGTAACCCTGCCCTCCGTAGCCAGAGACGTCCTCTTGGTAAACAACCTATGGCCTGTTTGGTATACACTCTACGGTGAGGAGCGTCTGGTAACACACAGAAGGAGGTGGCAGAACAACAAGGAGCTGAGGCTTGTTGTTTTATTTCGGGTAATTTCTTTTGTCCGCCCGCTTTACTGGTGCAGGAAGGACTGTCAGACAGACAGATAGACGGACAGGGAGAATGTTATTATGAGTCAAGGGCAGTTCACTGACGGAGAGAAGCGTTTGGGAGGTCGAGAGACAGAGGGAGGGAGGGAGAGAGTCTATGGGGTGAAGAAGAACCAAATTTGAGTGTAGTAGATGACATTTTTCTCACTTTTAGAAAAAATGACATCCGATTTATTGTAGCCATTATTACTTTATTGTATTCATAAAACGCTGTTGATTGAATGTACTACAGGCCATGAGTGAAGGTTTTAATTAGTGATCCTTTTAATGATGGACTTTATTACTATGGTCAAACTGTGCTCAGTCCACCCATGGAAACAACACAACATCCCGACAGACAGTTACTGCAATAACGTCTCTTCAAACTCGAACTCCCTCTCTCTTTTTTAACGAGGATCGATTTCCTGGATCTTCTGTTTCTTTTTTGTTTTGCAAATAGGACAGGATCTGTGTGTTTTACAGGTCTGCTTCCTTCTTTCCTAATTCTCAGTTGAATAAGGACCAGAATTGTAAAAAATAAAACACGTAAAATCCAACACAAAATAATCTGGTTGGACCCGATTGCAAAAAGAAAAACACCTGCCTCTGAAAGATTTTTATTACTCTGAAAAAATACATTCTACAATAACACAATTCAAAATTCCTTAACAATTGTTCCCCAGAAATTGCTTGCCTACAATAAATTTGTTACGGGAATAACATCACATCAGATTGATCTGGAAAATAAAGACTGTTCTAAGCAGACAGGAGGGAACATTCATCTATCTCAGATGCATCCTTTAAATATATTTGATTACGATCTGGACTCGACCAGCATTGGAACACACACACATATTTAAACTAGTGCTGTCAATCGATTAAAAAAAATGAACTAATTAATTGCACATTTTGCTGTGATTAATCACGATTATTCGCTTTTTTCTTTTTAAGATTGAAGCTTGTAATAATGGATAATTAAATGTAAAATGATGGAATTAATGTAGAATCAACACAAAGGAAGTATTTAAAGAGCCAGTGAACCCAAAACCACTTTTGTCTTATATGATCGTCAACATAATAATCCATGCCATTGTATCACTGTTACTGAAATAAGTCCCCAATTTAGAGAAAAAAAGGGGTAAAATCCTATGTTTTTGCCATTCTCCCAAAAACACTGTGAAAGTCCCACTCTGCTGCGCAAGCAGGTGGCGTTCTTTTCGTGACCAAGGGCACCAGCGGCGCGGTTTGTGTGGACGTGTGAAGCTCCGTCTGATCAGCGATGTATTTAATGATCGCGTCCGAGTGAGGGTTAGGCTTCCCCGACACCTATAGTATAACGCTACAGTGTGTGACGGATTTCATATACAACATCGCTCATAACAGTTACACAACGACGGTACTAAAAAGGTATCAGAAAGTTGGCGTGGGTCGTAACCATGGTGATAAAACCCCTTTCCTAAAACTCTCAGCCCAAAACAGATTTTTTTTAAATCTCATAGTGTTCGAATTCCATCTGAAACGGTGGGCTCGCTGGCTCTTTAAATTAAAATACTGTGAGAGCGACGTGCATTGCTTGCTCAAGCATGTTCATCCTCCGTGCCCTCTCGCCTTCATACAAAGTGTGTATTCTTGACACGATGGTTCCTCCCGAGGGTAGTCAGCCGCCACAGGAAGTAAACAAAGCCGCGTTAATTGCGTAATTTATTTTATTTTTAACGCGTTAAATCTTTCAAAATGAACACAAAGATTAACGCGCTTATTTTGACAGCACTAATTTAAAACACATATGTATATATTCCTATATGTGGGAAATGTGGGAAAATCGTCGCAGCACTGCAGTATCGCGTCATGTCTTCCAAGGAGATCTCTCGGACGGTTCGTCTTACTGCGTGCTGCCGGGGTGAATGGCGGTGTGGGGGTGGGGGGTGGTTCGGCCTGGCGGTCTAGCCCAGCGGCTCGCCGTCTTCTGTGAAGAGATCGGCGAGGTCGGCCACGGTCAGCACGGCCGCCTCCGAGTGCTTCATGGCCGCCGCGCTGTGGCTGGACGAGACACGGCGTCGAGGACGTACAGGAGAGACGCACCCAGAGTGAGACTGCGTGTTTGTTGTGTTATCGATGTGTTATCTGTTTGTTATACAACATGAGGACTGTGACCGGCCCCAGAAGAAGGATGAATTCTGTGGCTACTCTCACACATTAAAATAACTAGATATTGAAAGGAAGATTACAAAGGATTTGCCCGGGGTACAAAATATATTTTTTAAATGATGTAGTGGTTTTGAAATTGACATAACAATCTAGATAACGATATTGTATCTTTTACCAAATGCAATATAAATAGATACGATTTCAACTTGATTATTGCCTAACTTGTGGGAGCATTCAAAAATATATTGTAGAATACAAGTGGGCTAATGTGCCCTAATTCTCACCTTTTCTCAGCCGTCTTCATCATGGCCTGCATTCTCTCTTCGATCGTGGACTTGATGAGGAACCTGTGAACAAACGTGGGTCTAGCATGTAGAGAAAATAATCGGGAATTAGCGGCAAGGTTCACATCAAACAACAAAGTTACTTGGTTACTAACACTGTTAACCAGTGCACAACATCATCAACAAGGCCAGGTCAGTATTCCATTACTGACCTACAGTAATACAGTTTACAATTATTTGTATAGTTAACATATTTGATAATACAAAGCCTTGAAGGACAACACAGAAACCCGCTTGGATGTCACCGAGATTGCACAATTAACAATTGACAATTAAATTAACTTCTCTGGGGTTTGTGATGAATAATTTCAAATAGTGGAAGTATTGATAAGGTATTAAGGTATGTGGTTGGATGTAGCTGAAACCCACTTGGTCTGTCCGATGCGGTGGACGCGTCCGATCGCCTGGAGCTCGTGGGCGGGGTTAAGGATGGGCTCCACCAATAGGACGTGCGTGGCCTCGATGATGTTGAGGCCGTTGGAGCCCGTATGCAGCGGGAGCAGCAGAATGTTGATCTTCTCCTCGTACTTGAAGGAGCTCAGGTTCTCCTGGACCCCGGAAGACCAAGTACATATGGCAGAATATTTTAAAGTTGGACGTTGGTTAGTGTCCACATTTTTTGCCATTGGCAAAATATTTGCCATTGGTTCTCCGTGGACCAAATTGATTTTAAGAGAAAAAAGAACGAGATTGAGCTGTGGTGTATGGGTTTTATTTTCTAGATGCGAACATATTTGATTGTTATTCAAAATAAGTTTAAAAGTTTGTAATAATTTAAATTTCATTCATTATTAGAAATAAATAAGATATTATTTTCTCAAAAAATAATTCACAGGCAAACACGCGCGACATTTTCAATGATAAAATGACTTGCATTTACGTGTCTTTACGGGAATCCAGGTATCTGAATGTAGCGTATATTTTTCTGAGGGAAAATGTTCTGAGGTAAAGTTCTCGGTGGCCCTCGCGCTGTGCGAGCAGTAGTTGTTCCAAGCGCATTTCTCAGATGAAAACGATACATTTCAGATAATTACACCACAGTACTCATAAGAACCCGACGTACATTTTGATAATATAAAACCTTAAAAGTGAAGGCGTTAAAAGTTGCAGGACTGTTTTCCGATCTGTGAATTCTCTTCTTTTTTTTTTTATAATCCTGAATCCACGATCGCTTTTATTGCGCGATGCTTAATCGTTGCGTTGACATTGCCAGGTAAGCACAACATTTCTCGTTGACGTCTCTACTCACAAGTTACAGTGATTAACACTGCCAGTGATGGCAGACGTTTTTATCCAAAGCGACTGTTGCGCAATAAGCGCAAAGGGATATGAAGCGCCGGTTATACGTTTGTTTCTAAAGAAATAAGACGGAGCCCTCTCCTCTCCCCTCCCCTCTCCGCTCGTCTGAGACTTTAGCAGCGGCGCAGCGCATGCATATAGGGGAAACACTGAATAAATAATTTGAAGTTACATTGCGTTAATTAAAATTGTTGGACCCATTTGATGCAGGATGATAGCTTCCCTGTTAACTATAACCTTTGAAGGACAGTGCACAGTGTAACATAACCTACCTGGAACTTGTGGATGCCATTGATCTGGGAGAACTCCATGGTGTTGTCGAAAAGGGCCTTAGAGATAATATCCAGGACACACTGCCACTAAGAGAACAAGCAGAAGAAATTAAAGAAAACCTCAGCCGGACCCTACCTTGATCGGATCAGTGAGGTCATAGAAAGCGCTTGGCTATGGTTACCATGGAGAAAACAAGGCATTTGGCCCCGGGGTCTGTAAGTTGGATCTTCATCAGGGTCCTCACGACCGCTTCTACCTTGGTAGAATGGCTCCCCTAGAGAGAGAGAGAGACAGGAAGAGAGACAAGAGAGTCAGTGAGAGAGAGGCATAGAGAGACCGAGAAAAATACATTTCAATGAAACATTGATTTTTTGACTATTAAAATTAAACAACTTCCAAGTCAAGTTTTTACAATATTTAGACATACAAGGGTTTTTAAGCTCGACAGCGATTCAGTTGGTTTTAAAATATATTAAAAAAGATTGCTCAACGACAAATCCTGCATTATTTAAATCATACAGACAAACAAATTCGTGATTAATCCACGTGTTAGTTATTATTGAAAAAAACAAAGATTAAAACATTAAATCTCATACCAGCAAAAACAACACAACCCCAAAGGAATGTCGTCATTTTCAAGGAAGTCTCTCAACCGACATACTCGTAAAAACTGTTTATAACTCGGGGGACTCCTTCTCCTGCTCTACAGCTCAGGGGCCCATTCATGGGGACTCGTTAGGCGATGGTCAGGGTCAGGGGTGGTGGCCGTAACGTGCGTCCTTGACTGACCTTGACTGGGATGTCCTGGTCACGGCTGGACGCCTGGCAGGTGAACACGTAGGAGATCTCGGCATGCGCCGTGGTCTGCCGGCAGATGGCACACTTGATGGCGCGGCGTCGCGAGCCCACGCTGTACTGCTCCACGATGATGGCGATGCACTCGTTGCAGAAGCAGTGGCCACACGTCAGCACTGCCCACTGGGGGCGCGCCAGGGGGACAAAACCAACGCACCGTTACAGAGAAAAGTTGGCTAAATGTAACAAACGGACGTCAAAGAGAATAGTTAGCTTAACACAACCAACGCACCGTTACAGAGAATAGTTAGCTTAACACAACCAACACACCGTTACAGAGAATAGTTAGCTTCACACAACCAACGCACCGTTACAGAGAATAGTTAGCTTAATACAACCAACGCACCGTTACAGAGAATAGTTAGCTTAACACAACCAACGCACCGTTACAGAGAATAGTTAGCTTAATACAACCAACGCACCGTTACAGAGAATAGTTAGCTTAACACAACCAATGCACCGTTAAAGAGAATAGTTAGCTTAACACAACCATGGCACTGTTACAGAGAAAAGTTGGCCAACAGGTAACCAACACACCGTTACAGAGAATAGTTAACCAGTTACCAATAGTGGTTATTCTTAAGGTAAGATAAGATGAGATTTTTAGGACAGTAAAAGCATATGCAACATGGACACTTAGTTTCTGGAGAGCGATACAACACACCTTTCTGCGATTCCGATTTTGTCAAATTTCCCATACAATGAACACCTCCAAATAAGCTGGTCTACTCTATCTCAAGGGAAAATGTATTAAATAATTGAGGTATATAGGTAAAATAACCATATTGGATAAATCTGTTTTAGACTAGGTGGAATCTGCATCAGACAAATTTGAGTCTCAGCACATTTGAGTCTCAAAACAGGTTCGGTCTTTGAGTTATGGTCGAGTGAATGGATGCATAACCCCTCGCTCACCTCTTGTCCCAGGGGACGGGCACAGATGGGACATGGTTCTGGGTTGAGACCCCCGGTCTCCTTGTCCTGGGACTGGCAGACGAGACATAATGAAACCAAGTCAACTTTATGAAGGAACTGTGCCAAAAAGAGACCCTGTGGCCGCAAGCGGTACTGCATTATGATGTTTCATTGATCATGGCTTTTATTTGTCTCTTTGTTGCTCTGTAAAATGAGTGAATCTGAATCTTTACATATTGTAAGAGACCAAGCATGGGGAGAAACATACAGCCAAACAGAATCTCTTCATGGAGCTCAATGTGATGCATTTCGGATGTGCTTAAGGTAATCCTTGCTGTACCTCCATTTGGTGCAGGACATTTTGGTCCTGCACCAAATGCAGTCTACTGAATTGTGGATGCATGTTGATTCATCTTTATACACAGTAATCTCTTTTACGATGGAAAACAAATCTATGATACTGACGTCAGGAGTCTTGTGCATCTTCAAAGATGCTTGATATCAATCCAAGCTACTATCAATATTATGATTATGGCATAAAAAGTGACAGAAGTGAAAGACACTGACACTGAGGATGAATGAAATGTAGGCCTGTTCTCAGTGAGGAACCAAACACACCTTCTCCAGGTTGTTGAGGTAGAGGAACTGGCCCAGCTTCTTGTGGAGCTGGGACTTCGCCACCGCCTGGTCGTTCAGGAGCTTCACCCGGTTTGTCTCCACCTGAAACCAACAGGGGCAAAAGCTTTAAAAAAGCGGTTGTCGTACCTTTTCGGGGTTTCAATCCCAAAATTTTTTTTTTTTAACAAAACAAAATAATTTGGTTTTATAATCTTATTTACATTTTGTATGTTTTGCTAAATCGTTATTACTGTCCTATATTTCTGTACTTTTCTTAATACCATCTGAAATTCATAAAATACATTTCATCTTATCGCATTGAAACAAAAAAAGCTAATTTCAGGAAATGTCGCATTGTGTTTTTTATCAAAACGCCAGATATTTTACAAATTCCACATACTCAACGTCCCCACAACGTAACGCTTTCTGTTGCGCACAATCCACACAACACAGAGAATCTCCATTAGCCGCACAAAACACACTCGACGCTGCAGATGCATAAATTACACTCGAGAATGTAACCGCGCATAAATAATTCACGACCTCCCTGGAGAGGAAGGGCAAGGTGACATCCCAGACATCAGTTGTACGGAGTGAATGCTTCAGCGACATAAAGGAGCCGGCAAATCTTTTTGTTCCCATTGGTGGAAAGCACGCTGTTGTATTCCACGTTGTATGTGTTATTCTAGAATGTGACCTAAAGACTACGACAGTGTCGAGACTCAAAGACTCAAAAGGTCCTGAGACACTGAGGCACTGATCCAGACTGGCTCTCTATAGGATAGAATAATAAGTAAGCCTGTCAGGGGGGCAACAAGTCATTAATTCATAAAAACTGCGGAGAGAGAAATTAGTTTTCTCTCTCTCTCTCTCTCTCTCTCTCTCTCTCTCTCTCTCTCTCTCTCTCTCTCTCTCTCTCTCTCTCTCTC
>JAOPJO010000124.1:1413846-1427298 GCA_027123675.1 Molva macrophthalma | reverse complement strand
GTCTTTTTTTGTTTTTTTGTTTTTGTGTTTTTGAGTGTCTATATTATTTTTTGTGTGTGTTTTTGTATATATGAATGTGTGTTTCAGTCAGCCCCCCCCCCCCCTGCCAGATAGAAAGACAATGGCAGAATAAGGGCAGGGCGTCAGGTTTGATCAGAACGTCTGAGCCGGGGGGGAGGGAGGGGGAGAGAGGGGCGGGTGGTGGCTCCCAGACGGCCTCCACGAGGATGGCCTTGCTATCCTGGCATACTGAAATATTGACTCACCTCTGAGACCCGAGAAGAAGAAGAAGAAGAGGAAGATGAAGAAGAAGCAGCAGGACAGCGAGCTGAGCTGTGATTTTATCGTCCTCCTCCCAAACTGTCTCTGAGATTCTCAGAGACGCGTGTATATGTACAATCACAATCACATTGGGATTGTAGTTTTCACTGCACCATTACTCGTGCAAATGTTTGAAAAAAGGTTTTCATTTTTATTTTGTCATTTTGCAGATGCTTTCATCGAAAAACAATTTTCTTTAAATTGTTTTAACTTCTTTTTAGATACAGGTCATTAAGGAGCAGGTAAAGGGCCTCTTGATCAAGGTTGCCTACAGGGTAGACTGCAGACAACAGGATTCAAACCCAAAACCTTTCATTTTAGAGACAAATGACTTTTTCACAATGTTTTAATACTAACCTCCCAAACATCACAATTCTCCAAGTCCAAATGAATACTACAGACAGCATTAAACGTTATTCTCCTAAACATGTAATGCACTTTATAAAACATGTACTACACATTAAAAAACGTGTGCTACACATTATAAAACATGTTCTACACATCATAAAACATGTACAACCCATTATTATATGTGAACTACACATTATAAAACATGGCCTACACGTTATAAAACATGTACTACACATTACATAACATGTACTACACATAAGAAAACCTGTGCTACACATTATATAACATGTACTTTCCATTATAAAACATGTACTACACATTATAAAACGTGTACTACACATTTCAAAACGCGTGCTACACATTATATAACATGTACTACACATTCTAAAATGTGTACTACACATTTCAAAACACGTTGCTACACATTATATAACATGTACTACACATCATAAAACGTGTACTACACATCATATATTGTCCAGCCCTCTGTGTAGTCATGTGTGTCCTCGTTCTTTTACAGCCTCGTTTCACAGATACATATCCCTCATAATAACGGCCTCTGCTGATCCATATCGCGCCGCTCGAAGCCTATTCCATCGCTGCTGTCATTAAAACCCCGGAGCATCCGTAGTAATTGCCGTTTTGCCGAACGGCGCGATCGGTTGGGTTTAATGGCGGTGAAGGGAGGAGGAGGGGAGGGTTGGGAGGACGGGGGGGGGGGTATTGACAAGGAGGGTGCAGAGAGGGATCACCGGGGGTGGGGGGGCAAGTGGCGTTTAGGTTTGGGGATTCTTTTTTTTAGCCAAGCAGGCCGAATGATGATCGACAGACGGGGGGTCGGCAGATCCACTGGCATCAGGGAGGAAAATAGAATAAAGGGGGCGAATGGCGCGTGGAGCAGAACAAGTCATTACGGCGCCCGTGTCTTGTCCCCCCCTAACCCCTCCGCTTAGGGGAAAATGTATAGTATGCTTTGTCATGCGCCGCACGCCGTAGTGCCATAAGGCTTTAGTGCAATGCAGGGCTTTTGATGTCGGAGTCGCAACGTGCTGTATGTTAAGCCGCTGCCGCTGTTTGACCTGGTGGGGGGGGGGGGGGCACCGTTACTGCCTCCTCCTCAATTTGGAGGAGATTGTTTAAAAGAAAAAAAGTGAGCGAGTGATACACAGCGAGACTGAGAGATGGATGTGAACTCCAGGGGAAGACGGCTAGGTATTTCAACAAGAGATTAATGAACAGTGTATGGTAATGCTAATGCTAGGTCTCCAGAGTTATAGTGGGTGCAGAATCATTTGAGGATTATTTATAGAGCTGAGGTGAGCTCGTTATGTAACCTCGCTCAGGTGTGCCTGTGAGGTCGGGATCAGCAACAGGATGTGTTGATGTCATCACTTAAAGGGAACACAGCTGTTAGTACATTCCATACAGCTTTGAGGAGAGATGGCCTTTGAGTGGAAGGCCTATGCAATTACAAAATGTTTTTATGTGACATTTAAATCCATTGTGTGTGTGTGTGTGTGTGTATGTGTGTAGCATGTCTGTGTGTGTGTGTGTGTGTGTGTACATATCTTAGCGTACGCTCACACATATGGCTACACACACACATCCCGAACATGTAGATTTGTTTGGGTGTCAGAGGGAGAGCAAGAGAGAGAGAGGGAGAGACAGAGAGAGAGAGTGAGAGCGATGGGCTGACAGAGAGTGACAATAACTGAAAGAGAGAGCAACAGACAGAGAGAAAGAGAGAGAGAGACAGTGCAAGAGAGTGTTAGAGAGAGAGTGCTAGCGACAGTGAGAGAGAAATACAGAGAGAGAGAGAGATAGCGAAAGAGAGTGCGAGACGCACACCGCGTAAGAGAGAGAACGCGATGGCTAGGGAGCGAGAGAGAGCGAGCGATTCTCTCTACGTTGTCGTCACTGCGGTCACGTGACCACAGTGAGTTTCCTTGGAGACTGGCGGCGGCGGCAGCAGTAGTGGAGTAGGTAGAGATGCTCCCCTGCTCAGTGGAGTGCAGGCTAGGCATCTGGAAACACCCGTGCGCTGCCTGCCGGGCTGGATGTGTTGATCTGGGGCGGTCGCCGTGTGCGCACACAGGAGGTAGGTCCTCTCCACCTGGCTCTGCCTTCCTCTCGCCTTCCTCAAGAGTGGATACTTTACAACGGCTGCTTTTACTGCCGAAACAGAGAGGGACAATACAGTCAGAGCTCAGACAGGGACATAGATGTTGATGAGTGTTTTTTGGTACCGTAAGGGATTGTACTTGTGTTGTGTTGTGTTTGGTTTATAGCGCTAAAAATGGGAAACCTTTTGATTCGATTAGATGAGATTAGATGGGTTCTATAGTCAACCCCGAGGGGAAATTTGGTTGGGCAGCAGCACTAAAGCAATAACTACACTAAACTTAATATCGATGTAAGTGTGAGATATTTGTGAGAGCCATGGCAGGTAGTCGATGAGATGATGTGGGTTTCTCAGTGTTTTGCTGTGATGTTATTCATTATGCGTGTGCTGTGTGGGGAATTATGCAAATGACTGGCGTTGTTAGTGTCTCTGTGTACCGTGTTGTATTTATAGTGTACTATCATTTAGAAGAGAAACCCGAGAATTAGGAATGAGTGATAAGGCGTGAAGCCCCATCATAAGCTATACCAAGCTTGCCTGCTTGAATTCGTTATGCCGAGTCTTGAGGGAATATCTCAAAGGTCTGATAGGAAAGGCTAACCTGACCGGCTGTTTTAATAGCAGCCAGCAAGAGACATGCACTACAGGCAGACAATTAGATTTTGGTTGATTGGGGAAATCCACTCACACATTTACAAGCAGCTGCATTAGTTTGTTGATTTTTTTTTGGTTTAATCTGCTTTTCAAAATTAGACAGTCAGTGACAGTTAAGTGATAGAATGTGAGTGATACCCAATGTTGAAAATATAGAAGCGTTGTTTTTGTGTTAATGTATACACAGTTACTATGTTTCACCAAAAAACCTGAGAATACAATGTGAAAGGAAGAAAGAAAGAAATAAAAAGTGAAGGAAGGAATGCAAGAAAGAAGGAATGAAGGAAAGAAAGAAGGAAGGAAGGAAAGAAAGAAGGAAGGAAGGAAAGAAAGCATCTCAGTTAGCCTCTCGTTCATGAACATTGATGAAACCTGAGATGCGCAGACAGACACTTCGATCGACCAATCAGAGGTGGCGCCGGGACACCGTTATACCTCTCATTGGTGGAGGTACACACCAACCCCACCCAGCAGGACCCCGCAGGTTTTGTTTACTTTTGTAAATGACCTCCTGCAATGGCACCGGCCTCCCCTCTAATTAGATTGGCTTGTCTGCGGGGCTAAGCTTATCTTATTTTAATAGGGTTCAAGTCTTTTAAGTCTGTTATTTATTTGACTCCCACCCCTAAGAAAGCTAGTACATCTGCTGCTCGATTTAAAAGGGAGTCATGATCTTGTGATTTGTGATTATCATCTTCCTCTTGATTATGATTCACTCATCGTCGCCTCAATTCAGTGGCGTTTAAAGACATATCTGTAATCTTGTGTTTTTAGTCAGCCGAAGAGTGCCGCCCACAACATGAACGACACACTGATCATGTCCACCGGGGCGCCGACCCCCACCAAGAGGTGAGTACCGTAGCCATGGTATAGGTCCGCTTCAACTCCCCGCAACTTTATTTGTCCAGGGCCTTTATCACAATGACAATGTGATAAAGAAGGTCACGGTTCCGACCATAGACCAACAACACCAACCTTAGGTTTAAACCCTCAGACGAGGCAAGGAAATAAACTCCCTATGAACCCGGTTGGGAAAAGGAGAAAACCTTGAGATGAAACACGTAGCAATTAGCATAAATTCCTGACTTCCAGGGACTTCCCTGTTGTTGGTATAACTGCTGAAAAATATAGCACAGAGTACTATTACAGACTCCAGACACGTTAAAGATTGTGTTGTCTCTGCTCAAGTATCACATCACAGTCGGTGAAAATGGTGGAAATGTCCGGTCATTTTTCAGTTTAAATATCAACTGAAAGAAAAAACGAGATGAGACAAATTAAATTTGTTTGCGTAGATTTTTCCACGCGCTCTTACATCCGAGCGCCACATTTGACACTGGCGTGGGTGTATTTATGGAGGAGAATTCGTTACGCGTGTCGAGAAGTATCAGCGGCTCCTTCTCAGAGGGTTTATGTGACGAACACACGATGGCGGTGCTTGGAGGCTTAGCGTGTCAACAGCTAGTATAGGCAAGCGCCTGTAGGCGTCCTTCAACAAGATGCCTTAACCCCTACCTGTTCATTGATGACATGTATCTTAGAAAGATTAGACTCTTAAAGAGTATTCAAAGTGACTCTCTGAATAAGAGCGTCTTCATTTTTTGATGACGAAATAAATGAATAGCAGTTACAGTCCCTTGCAGCTGAAGGCCATCACCACAATTATCACCACAACATTATTAAGGCCATCACCACAATTATTATTATTATGAATGCAAAATGGCTAATGAACCGGCTAACTAGTTAATGCTACATTGTCGGTTAGGAGTTAAGTGATGCTGTCTTTGCCAGTTTTATGTTCAGTTGAAATATCCCCTTTTTGGGGATGGACTATATCTACCAGGACTTTATCTGCCCCGTCTTTACACCCGAATGCTTGGGAACAGCCCCAGGGGGGGGCTGTTACTCTAGATCTTTCTCGGCATACAAAGACGCTCCAAAGCACTGCTGAGAAAACTCAACAGGAATGGTAATGAGTTTTTAGAGCCACTTTATTTTTTTTTAAGTTGGGGTGTAAGTTAGTTTCTGAACTTATTGCTGGGGGAAATTGAGTACGACGAGGAACTGCTGTCTCCTCTTTCATAATAATGAGGCAATCTTGTGAAACTGTTCTTCTCAAATATCGGTTAAACAGCCTTAGTCACCACTTATATTATTAACCCGTTTATTTTACCTACTTTATTTTACCACATAAAAAGGTACGACTTTCATATCCGACATAAAACGAGACGGCAATTATTTTAGTGTTTCGTTTTTTTCCTCTTTTCGAGGCTGACCGAGGCTAGCGTTTTGGGAACCTGTGTAATGCTGACAGTTGAGGCAGTCTGTGTTGCCTTTCCGAGGCTGATTGAGGCCAGGGTTTTAGGAACCTGTGTCATGTTGACAGTTGAGGCGGCGTGTGTTGCCTTTCTGAGGCTGACTGAGCCCAGGGTTTAAGGAACCTTTGTCATGTTGACAGTTGAGGCGGCATGTGTTGCCTTAAAGAGGCTGACTGAGGCCAGGGTTTAAGGACCTGTGTGTCATGTTGACAGTTGAGGGGGCATGTGTTGCCTTTCCGAGGCTGACCAAGGCCATGGTTTCGGTGACCTTTGTGTAATGTTGACAGTTGAGGCGGCGTGTGTCGCCTTTTCGAGGCTGACAGAGGCCAGGGATTTGGGGACCTGTGTGTAATGTTGACAGTTGAGGCGGCGTGGGTTGCCTGGTGTACGGACCGCCGAAGGGCAACCATGTACCACACAGGCTTCTCCATAAAGTAAATAGTTCTCCAAAGAAGGTTGGAAAATGTCATCGAAAAAAGGGAAAAAAGGTTGTGAAATACACGATATAAAAATAAATCTGGACTTCCTGTAGGCGTGTGTTTTTAGCGAGGGACTGTGAAGAAGCCCCGGTTACCTTTGTCTCTACCTTTTAAGTCTGTTTGACGACACGCGCATCACATGGCCCTCCGTCGAGGGTCTCTCTCTCTCTCTCTATCTCTCTGTGTTTTGCGCGTGTGAGCGTGTGTTTGTGTATCTCTATATTTAGGGCAGGAATTGGGCTTTAAAGCCCCCCCCCCCCGTGGGCTCCTTTTCAAAGCAGCACTCACATCACGTCTGCGAGCGTAACGGCGGCCGTGGGACCCTTTTGATCAGCGTGAGGCGTCTTGTCCTGGTCTGGCAGCAGCAGCGCTTCCAGAGTCTGTGGACCAAAAACACCCGCACACACACACACACACACACACACTCAGAAAAACACACACACACACACACTGTCACATTCAGTTTGTAAATGTGAGCGTGTCGGTATACATCCTCTTGTTTGCTCCGGCGGTTCTGCCGGCTGTCTACGTTACTTCACAAATCTGAAGATGAAGACGAGGAGAGAGTGCTGAATAATGCAAATACGTCTGTCCTCCTCGCGGCTCCAACCGACCTGAATGTCATTCCCCATGAAACATGTCACAATTCCTTTTTCTGTACCCAGACAAGAAAAACAGGTTTTTCAGACCTCAAACCCCCGCCGCTCCCCCCCGGGCGCCCGTGTGTGTGTCTGAGCCGTTTGCCCTCGTCGTCTGCGGGTTGCGCTGACGCGGCGTCTGTCCCGTCATGTCCGGCCGTAGGCCCGAGCGCTGAGAGGCTCCTGCCGGCTGTGGGTCGACCAAGGACGGGGCTGGCATCCCGCAATTTACTCCCACGTTAGTCATGCGGAACCCGGGCCGTCAGGGGATTTAAGACCCCATCACCGCGATGGTCCTAATCACGGGCTGTCGTCGGAGCTTGACGAGTTTCTAATTTAAAGCCGAGAAACTTTGACGGTGAAATATATCGCCGGGTATGAAATGTTTGACTGGAGTGTCTGAAGGAGCTGGGCTTGTTTACGCTGGCACAGACTGATCCGTTGAGCGATCTATTAGCTTGTCTCGTGTGCCTTTTATTTCTGTGTGGGCGTTATTGCACAGTAGTAGGCCGATATGCCAACGAACACCGTGAGGGGGTCTATTTTCGAGGTGTAAACATTGTTGTTTATGTGTTGTTGTTGTTGTTGTTGGTCTGGCTAATGGCTTAGTCACTCATTCAAGCTACACAGAGAGCTAACTGGCTAACGTGGAATATGTGAATGCAGAGTAGATGACTCAGCGAAAGAAATTCAATGCAGAGTGCACCATTGCTGAATCAGACTGGCTAATGAGGGGCTTGACAGAGATGTCATATCAGGGTAACCATAGCGTAGTTGCTAATGTTGACTCAGGTCTGTTTCCAATAGACCTCATTAGAGTAAGTAGACGTATCTTTACCCTGCCATCAACAGTTTACCGTTTTATACCTCACTGTTTGAATCTCTTATTTTCACAAAAGTCCTTCTAGGGACCGGTGTGGCAAATTAGCATCCGCTATAAACACTATGATACTTGCATCGGATAGCTGTTCTCAGATTGTCTGAGTACATTATATCTGTCCCTATCAAATCAATCATAAATGTAAAAAATAAACAATACACCTTTATTGTGTCTTTTGTTGGCTATGACACATTTGACCTACTGGAGAAAAAGGGTTTGTTTTGTGATTAGTAAGAGTGTAGTCCTACAGCAACACTGTGTTAGCATTAGCATTAGCATTAGTTGGTTTATACCCAGCACTTCCATAATGGTAATGATCATTCTCCATCTCTATCAGAGTGGAAGACTTTTGGACACGGAGTGAGCCTGCTGTTTCTGGTGCTTCTCTTCCCCCCCCTCTCTTCATTTCAGACTGCTCTCCGAGACAGTCACCATACGCCTGCTGTCATCTGGTCCTAAACCATGTGCCAAGCCAACCGCCATTCCAACCCCCTCTGTCTGGGCGCAGTCAGCGTTTACAGGCCCACTGTAGGCCTTCTGGCACGGCCACTAACGCATTTGGCCTGCTGTACTCTCCATTGTCCATCTCTGGTTGTTCTTACAGCCAAAAACACGCTCTCCATCAACCCTCCATCTATCAAGGTCATTGTTAGGGTTTTTGCCATTTAGAAGGTCAAATATTTTTATTTGATAACAGCGATGTTACAAATTTGGCCGTTCCCAAAGCACTTTCCATTTGAGATTAGGGTAATGGATGTGTTTTTGTGGCTTATATTCATATTCTCTCTCTCTCTCTCTCTCTCTCTCTCTCTCTCTCCCTCCCTAACAGTCTTTCTCTCTTTATGGAGAGATGGAGCCTAAAATGGACTCTCCCTCTCCCTCTCTCTCTCTCTCTCTCTCTCTCTCTCTCTCCCTCCCTCTCTCTCTCTCTCTCTCTCTCTCTCTCTTCTAACACAGTCTTTCTCTCTCTATGGAGACTCAACCTGACTCTCTCTCTCTCTCTGCAGTGTTCTGGAGAGCCCCAGCAGACTGGATGAGGAGCACCGCCTCATCGCGCGCTACGCCGCCCGTCTCGCTGCCGAGGCGGGGAACTCTACGGTGAGGGAGCATGCAGGCATTTGTTCATAGGACTGGGCAGGATAGTCTAGTAGTGGTCAGGGTCTTTGACTCTCAGCCGAAAGGTCCTCAGGTCGATCCCCTAGGTCCACAGCCTCATGCGTGGGCATCCCTGAGTGAAATGCCCTGCTAACCCCTACCTGCTTATAGTGAAGGAGAGTTGCTTTGGATAAAAGTGTCTCTTGAATCATTGAATGAAAAGGACATATTTCCAGGTGGTTTCCATGACAGTATCTGGAAAAATATACAAGGTGTTTTGTGTCAGTTCACTGCTGCATGACAAGATAATAAGCCTTACCCAATAGGAAATGTCACTTGTAATTGTGGGAAAAAAAAAACAATAGCACAAGCTAAAGTACAGCAAGCTGTTCCAAACAAAAGGGAAGCTTGAGAAAACTGCCAAGTCATACTTAGGTGGACTGTTTTGACAGTTTTATGGTCCGGTTCTTTTAATCACATTATAACTCTTGTGTTCCAGCAACAATGTCCTCCGACAG
The DNA here is from genome assembly GCA_027123675.1 of Molva macrophthalma. Lineage (NCBI taxonomy): Eukaryota > Metazoa > Chordata > Actinopteri > Gadiformes > Lotidae > Molva > Molva macrophthalma. Next base: position 1,417,922 of record JAOPJO010000124.1, on the reverse strand, counting down.
ATCTAAGCTTCAACTTCGACGCCAACAAGCAGCAGAGACAGCTGATTGCCGAACTGGAGCACAAAAACAGGTGACTGACTGACTGACTGACAGACTGTTTGAATAGCTAACTGACTGATTTACTATCTAATTGACAGACTGTTTGAATAGCTAACTGACTGACTGACTGACAAAATTAACTGACTAACTGACTGACTGACTAAACAAACTGGCTAACTGACTGACTGACTGACTTGACTGACTGATTGACTAAACTAACTGACTTACTAACTAACTAAAGTTACTGACTTACTGACTGAGTGACTGACTGACTGGTTGACTAAATCTGTAGCTCCCTCCAGCCAACTCTCCTCCCCGCTTTCAGTTGAAATTATTTTCCAAAAGCACCCCGCCTGTCAGGAAGCATCATGGCACCCGGCGATGAACCAGCTTGACAGTTCGGAGATGGATACAGATACAGAGCGTCAAATAGAGTGCTGGCTTCTGCGATTTCAATGTGATGCTTTTTGAGTTTTTTGGGGATTTCTATTTTGGGTGTTAGAGTTAAGGAGATTTTAGAAATAACAAAGCCAGCGGTGGGATTAGTGGTTAAATACAAAAAGGCTCTGGCCGTAGGCTCCTGGATAACAATAATATCCTTGCCACGTCTTCTCATTTTCCCCCCCCCCAAGCTCTCTCTCTATCTCTCTCTCTCTCGTTGTCAGTACCGGCCAGAGAAGTGCACTATAAATACACTGCATTTACTATTCAGGAAGAAATATAGCAGAGGTGGGATGACTGGTGTTAATAAAACACATGTCTACCTGCAGGCACCGAGGTCCGATCAAATGAGATGATACGCTCAGAGAGGATGATATACCATATGATTAGATACAAGATGTTAAGATATCTTAAGGTAAGATACGATAAGAGAAAAGGAGAGAAGATAGGATCATAAGTCTAGATATCATGAGATATGGTAAAGTCGCAAAGTGTAACATTTGAACTAGCTCGTAGCTTCAAATTACCTGGAAATATCTGTTGTCAATACTGATCTCTAGTGATTTTGATCATGTTATTAATGTAATCAACACAAATAAAAAATGCCATACTACGTCGTACTACGACACTGCCAAAAGCCCTCCCACTCACGCCACCCCAGCCAGAGTGAGCTACGCTAGTTAGCATCACACAGTTGCACAGCCAGATATAGTGGACAGAACACTGTTCTTGAGTTTTTTAATTCTGAAAGTCTCCCGCCTACTAACTGGGTGGGGCTCAATCCTACATATTGCGACTTTATGGTAAGATAAGTTAAGATATAATAATATTAGCCAATGTCGAGATATGTTAAGACAAAATATGTTAAGTTATGGTAAGATGAGACAAGATAAGGTGAGGTATGAATAAATAACAGAAGTCAGGGTTAGGGTTAAGTGGTCTGTGAGGCTTGGGGTGAGGTCTGTGTTGGTGTATATTTCCCTGACTGCCGGGGTTCATTCCTCTCCAGGGAGATTCTCCAGGAGATCCAGCGTCTGCGTCTGGAACACGAGCAGGCCTCTCAGCCAACCCCTGAGAAGGCTCAGCAGAACCCCACCCTGCTGGCCGAGCTACGGCTTCTCAGGTACGTCAAAACAAACCCACCTTCATCATCCTTCCTCCGCAGACAGTCCAACAAATGAAGATTTTAACCAAACAATGTCATCTCATAAACAATTTCAATGGTGAATTCAGAATCTGTGTCAATATGCAAGTGTATGTAGGAGTGTATGAGTCAAACCAAGACAGATGCATGGACTATGTGACATCTTGCAGGGTGACCCATGTAGGCTATTACTTGGGAATATAACCAAAAATCTATTACCAAAAATCACTATAAGAATTATTCCCCCCAGATGGTACCGACCAACCCAATTGGCTGTAGCCCTATATATCCTGATGCAAAAAAGTTTTGTCAGTATCTCTCCCTAACTAATAGTGTATCCTATACTATACATATTTTTATGTATAGGATAAGATAGTATAAGATCGTTTTACTGGTAAATAAATTACAAATGTCATTGCAAAACATCTAAAAATGTAAACGAGGATTCAGCAGATATATCCACCATCATCCTTTCTCATGATCGGAAAACGGTGGATTAACTTTTTAAAACGCCCCTCGGGGAGACTAGCTGAGTCCTGCTGGATTCCTCTGAGTAATAATACATTTAGATAGGCTTGCTGGATAGAATATCTGCATTCCACCAAGCCAGGGCTCGAAATCCAAGAGCTTAGACACGATAGCGGTCAACCTATAGATTTACGACAGCATAATCTCTGAATGGAGCCAGGTTGTTTATTATGATTGAGAGGAATGTTTTGGGTCCGGTATTGGTTTTCTCTGGCCTCTGGGCATGGGAGAATGTGTGGAGATGGATAGTCTGGAGGTAGCAGCTGGTGTGTTGGACAACATGCCCGGCAGGCAAGCATGAGCACTGGCTCTGTGCATCTTGAATTAGTCCAGGTGTAGTACAGCGTGTGGACACTAGAGGGCGGTGATCAGCATAATGTTTCACCTCGTACAGCACTCGACTTTTGGTAGCATTTGGTTTCTTCCATAGCTACATCATTTCACAATCAATCAAAGAATGAATATGTATTTATACTAGTAAATTCAACTCATTTATTTCTGAGTTGAATAAAGACTTATATTTAAATTGTATTTATTAAAGAAGGATAAAAACTATTGTGTGTTGTGACTAAGTAGACCTAAAACCTACAACCTAGAAAACGGTACATTGAGAACATAGACCATAAACAACACAGAACACAGAATATAGCACATAGAATGTACACAACATGCAACACCGTAGTCCGTAGTGCGTAGTCAGGGCAGTGATGGATGGATCACTAGATGTACGAACAGATGTGTGAAACGTAATACCAGCGTCGGAGACAAGGCGTCCTGACGTGTAGCGTGTTGTTGCGGTTGTCCAGACACAGGAAGGACGAGCTGGAGCGCCGCATGTCGGCGTTGCAGGAGAGCCGACGGGAGCTGATGGTGCAGCTGGAGGGGCTGATGAGGCTGCTGAAGGTGAAACACCAACTGCCACCAAACTGATGATATTTTGCCTCTCCGATTTTTGTATTTGTGCTTTTTTATTATTATTTAATATTATGTTTTTATACATATATATCATTTTTATAAAATGTTGATTCAACCATTCGAGTCTCGTTGAGATGAACATCTCTGTTCCAAAAGCGACCTGGCCAAGAAAACAATGTACGTTTACAGACAAGGACAACATGAAAAAGACAATAAACAAAATAATACTTTAAATATCAAGTGCAATGACAGTGATCTAGACTGTCCAGTTCCATGCTCCTGACATCCACTCAAATTGTCCATAGGAAATAGATGTAGTCCATTGTGTGTCCAAGTGGAAAGCGCAGAAAAACTAAAAGACTGCCCCTTGTGGGCCCCCCCCCCCCCGATTCCAGGGTCTCTTCTTCGATCCTCTTGGGTTGGGGGGGTTTGTCCTTGGTCTAGGGTTAAATGGGCTGTGCTAATGTCCTGATGTGGGCCTGTGAAGCCCTTTGAGACCGCAACCGGGATCAAGGTCTATACAAATAAAATGGACTTGAATTCACTTGACCCCAACCCCCACCTACACTTCCCCCAAATCTATCTACTTAACCTACTCTACCGTTCTAAAAGCTTTCAGCTTCCTGCAGGTTCTATCGATGTCGGCTAACCGGACAAGATGAGCTTTCAGTGTTGGTGGTCTGCATGTGTTTCAAACATCCAACATGTCTATAACTCTCTCACCCATACTGTTCATGTCGTGGACATTAATCCCTTCATCCTTTTGGGGCTTGCGTTCAGTCTCTCACTCTCTGGCTCTCTTCTCCATTCCTCCTCCCTTCCCCTCGCTCCGCACCTCCCGGCTGGCCGGTACAGGACGAGGAGCAGAAACAGTCCGTAAGTGAGACCCTTCATTCAGTTTCACGATTAATGCCAATCCCCCTGGTCCCCAGGACGGGGGGGGGGGGGGGGGGGGGGGGGGGGGGGGGGGGGGGGGGGGGGGGGGGGGGGGGGGGGGGGGGGGGGGGGG
>JAOPJO010000124.1:1354690-1370797 GCA_027123675.1 Molva macrophthalma | reverse complement strand
GGTGTGTGTGGAGAAACTAATGCCTTTAAGCTCCTTCTGTAACGCCTTCCACCAGCCCACCTACAACAAGCAGCCCATGTACAAGAAGGCCATCTTTGAAGTGCTACAGGTGAGGGACGCCGGCTAACACCATGCTCATTTCAGTAGCTTCTTTTTTTATTTTTTGCTATTATTAGAAAAGTATTATTTGTTATTCAAAAGTAATTTGCAGAGCCACAGCTATGACGTCATGCAATTCGACTTGCTTCGAAGGGATGAAGAATTGTTGATTGTGGATTTTCTAAATAGCAGATTCATTCAGGGTCATATTGTGTGCTAGCTCCCAAGCGTTCATTAGCTATTACACTACTATATACTAGAATGATGTTGTTATTGTCAAAGCATCAAACAATGTTAACATCAAAGAAAAAGGGAAAAAAAACTGAACTTGGCAACACCATTTCTAAATGATCCGCCATTTTCTTGACAAACCGACCAAGCGCTTTCTTCGTGTCGGAAGCTTCCATGACCGTTGGAGTCAGTGACCCCCTCCCTGTTGCTGTCTTCCCCAGGTGGCCAGCACCCGCGCGGGGAAGGCCTTCATGGCCTGCCCCAACACGGACGAGACGGAGACGTCCAAGTCGGTGGACCTTCAGAACAAACAGATGGTGGAGTGGGCCATGACGGGATTCCTCCCCACCGGACCCAAAGGCCTGGAGCCGCCCGAAGGTACCGGCCACGCCAACCCATTTGTTTTTTGTTTTTTTTATTAAACATTTTTAGGTTTGTTTAGGTCAAATGAATGTGTCACGAAGGAGACCTAGTCGACATGTATTTGAAGTAGTTGAAAAGCGTAGTTGAAATGATGTCAGATAGAAACAAAATTGCACGTACTGCATGTACTGTGTTGTCATGCATCATTGAGAGGTGCTAAATGTCTTTGTGCTTTTTCTACATTATTTAAAAATTTTACTTATTAACGTTTATACTACGTAGTATGATATTATTCCTATATTCTGTATTGTATATATTGTATGAATTTATGGTCCTTTATAATAAAAAAGTAAACCCTTGAATACACTATTTCATGTTAAAACACCCTAAATTACTAGTCATGTGACTAAGGTCTCCCTCCTTCTTCCACCTTTTAAATCACTTCCTGGTCCGCTGCTGCACTACAGAGGAGCGGAACCCTTATAAGGAGGTGTACCCTGACGTGTGGGTGGAGCCAGAGGCAGCAGCGTACACGCCCCCTCCGGCCAAAAAGCCTCGCAAGAGCACAGCGGAGAAGCCCAAGGTCAAGGACATCATGGATGAACGGACCAGAGGTAAGGGGGCCGGAACATTGGGCCGAACAGCAGTTGTGAACCGAACTAATATCTCACGGGGGAGGCCCGCTGAGTCGTATATCAGTGTAAGCGGTAGCAGAGCCAGACAACAGACCAGAGTCCATTAGTGAGTTCAGCTTTTAACTGGAACACCACTCAGCCATTCTGAATTGTGATTTGCAATGTTGATTATAAATTACGTTTTTTGTTGGCGTATGAAAGTGCATTTGTGAGGTTGTAATTTTTCGTTGAATACATTTAGAATTGACCTTTCAAATCAGATTTTTTCTTTTACAGTTGCTTTTATTATAGTGCCCCTAATCGTTTCTTGACTCCCTCTCTTCTCCTCTAAATGTCTTTCAGAGCGCCTTATTTACGAAGTGAGAGAGAAGACTCGCAGCATCGAGGGTAAGTGATGGAGTGTCCTCAGTGTGACCGGCACGTTCCGCGGGGGGGGGCCCCACGGGGCCCCGATAGCGGTTCAACAAACACCCAGACACTTGGATTACATTCGACCTTGGAGGTTCAGACGCAGAGCAAACGATATCCCCCACTCTGAAACTACACTGACACAGACACTCACTGCTGACTCACCAACTGTCAAAAATATAAACGCTTTTTTCCTCCAATGACGTCGATGCAAACGCGTGACGTTCAGACAATAATTCCTTTCATAATGTGTGCCATTTGTCACTCTTTAGCACGGCGATACGTTCTCCGCAAACATGTTGATTTCAGACGGAAACTGATTTTATTTATCCTGTCTTTGTGCATGTTAAGAGATCTGCATCTCCTGTGGAAGTCTGAATATTTCCATCCAGCACCCTCTGTTCGCTGGAGGAATGTGCCAGGGTTGTAAGGTAAGCAAAGTTCATCAGAAAGCTTAACATTTTAACATCACTATATTTATTTCCTTTCCAAAAGAGATGGCATGTAATTGAAAGGTGTGTGTGTGTGTGTTGTCTGGTGTGTGTGGTGTGTGTGTGTGTGTGTGTGTGTGTGTGTGTGTGTTTGGGTGTATGTGTGTGCGTGTGTGTGTGTGTGTGTGCTTGTGTGTGTGTGTGTGTGCTTGTGTGTGTGTGTGTGTGTGTGTGTGTGTGTGTGTGGCAGAACTGTTTCTTGGAGTGTGCGTACCAGTATGACGACGACGGCTACCAGTCCTACTGCACCATCTGCTGTGGAGGCAGGGAGGTCCTCATGTGTGGAAACAACAATTGCTGCCGGTCAGCCTCTCAGTCTCTGTCTGTCTGTCTGTCTGCCGGTGTACCCTATACCCTATCCTGGTTGTCTGCCACTCCGTCTATTTATGTGTCTATCTATGTTTCTATCTATTTGACTATCTATTTGTCTATTTATCCTTCTATTTATCTGTCTGCCTGCCCCTCTGTCTGTCTGTCTGCCTGCCCCTCTGTCTGTCTGTCTGCCTGCCCCTCGGTCTGTCTGTCTGCCTGCCCCTCTGTCTGTCTGTCTTTCTGCCTCTCTGTCTGTCTGTCTGTCTTTCTGCCTCTCTGTCTGTCTGTCTGTCTGTCTTTCTGCCTCTCTGTCCCTCAGCCTTTCAAAGGCTGACAGGCAGCCTATCCTTCTATCTATATCTCTGTCCGTCTCCCTGTCCGTCCCTCTGCCCCCGATGACTCTCCCCCTTCTCTCCTCCTGTCCCCCAGGTGTTTCTGTGTGGAGTGCGTGGATCTGCTGGTGGGTCCCGGGGCCGCCCACGCGGCCATCAAGGAAGACCCGTGGAGCTGCTACACCTGCGGCCAGACCACCAGCTTCGGCCTGCTGCAGCGTCGCGCCGACTGGCCCTGCCGCCTGCAGCACTTCTTCGCCAACAACCACGACCAGGACTTTGTGAGTGTGGAAGTAGTGTACCTGTCGCCACGGCAACTTCTAAAGAGGGGCTAAGGGGTGGAGGTCGCGTCACCGGGCTACTTGTCGTAGAACGCAGAAAACAAAATTGGAATGGAAAAGCTTTATGGCTCACTGGAGGTTACCTTAAGAGACGTGTGTAGCGCAAGAACTATTTATTACTTCCTTTTTTGAAGAGCTGTTTCTTGGGTATTAGGAGTCTTTCAGGGTCAGAATTAACTTAGAAAGAATATTAAAAAAAACGGAATTAACCGCAACTTGTATTTGCTCGGTCTAGCTCATTTGATCACTTGGTAATCAGACCCATGTTGAGGAGGATGCAACTATTTCTGCAGCAGTGGGAAGTCTGTTGATGTTCGCACTAATAAGAATTTGAAGAGAACAAGAAACTTGAGTCAAGCAATGTGCCTTTTGAGTTGAATTTGAATTGAATAGGTGGCAGGATAATGTTGACTTTTGCACATAACTGGATCTGCACACAATGGGATTTTAGTTTTTGTATATAATTGGATTAAGTTTATTTTGTCAATTATATTATGACCCTGTAATATACTTTTTTTTTTTTTGTTTTTTTTCTAGTATATTAGGCCCTAAAAAGATATTTGCCCGATGACCAGTCATAAGAATTGAATGTGTGGTTCTGTGCATCGGACAATAAAAGACTTGAACTTGAAGATACTCTAGTGGCTCATGCACTTGACTCCTTCTGGGGTCGATCCAAAAACCTCCACAGCCTAACCTGTAGGCCTCCTTGAGTAAGATGTCCTAACCTCTACCTACCTGCTCCTTTAACAAGGTTTCCAGTAAAAACGTCTGCTAAACGACTAATGACAATAACTCCCCTCTATCTGCCCCTTGGTCTTAACCGGTGCTGATGTTGTCTTTTGACCCAGGAGCCTCCGAAACTGTACCCCCCGGTCATGGTGGAGAAGAGACAGCCCATACGCGTTCTCTCCCTGTTCGATGGCATCGCAACCGGTTAGACCTGCTCTGGAACACACACACACACTCCCACACTCCCCTGCGAACACAAGAATGTCCCTCTCTCTCTAGTGAAAAGAAACGCAGCGTTTGAGTATTGAGTTACGAGGCCACTGTCCCAGTCCTCCATGAAACACATTATTACATTGTTGCGCTGTCTATTATGGGGTGTGGGTTGAGGGGTAGCCTATTCAAAGACATGGCTTACACACACACACACACACACACACACAGGAAGGCAACACTATAATGGAGTGCTTTTGATGTGGTTAAAGGACCGAAGGGGCTTCCCTGTTTCTGTTGACCAATGAGCTGCAAGGAGGAGATCAAAGGGGACCAATCAGTGTGTTGATTGGAGCGTAACTGTTCCTTTAAGGGGAATCCTACTTGGCATTTGATCTTAAAAGATAATGTCAAAGTCACTGGGAGAAGCGAAGTTCATAACATTACGGTTGAAAGTCAATGCCTGCTGTCCTATGGCTATTGTACGATATGGTAAGATAATTAAGGGATAATGTACAGCCGCATCTGGGTCCTGCATCACCCTGTCCGGGTTTATTTCTCAATAATGACCGGCTGGCTTATCACGTCTACATACTAAAGAAATCCATACTTTGACACAAATTATAATGCAAAGTGTGTGTGTGTGTGTGTGTGTGCGTGCATGTGTGTGCGTGCGTGCGTGCGTGCGTGCGTGTGTGCGTGCGCGTGTGCGTGCATGCGTGCGCGTGTGCGTGTGTGCAGGCCTGCTGGTGCTCAGAGAGCTGGGCATCGAGGTGGACTGCTACGTGGCGTCGGAGGTGTGCGAGGACTCCATCACGGTGGGCATCGTGCGGCACCAGGGACGCATCATGTACGTGGGGGACGTCAGGAACGTCACGCGCAGACACGTGAGACGCCGCCATCTTGTTTATCGCTCTTTGAATCGTTTGGTTGCATAGGGCCGCAACGTCAGAGTGGAACCTGGGTCACTATGGAGCTAACTTTGCACGTGGTCGTAATGATGGAATATACTATATTCTATTATGGTGGAGAATTCATTCCAAAGCCTTTTATGCAACATATTTATGCATATTTTGTGCATATTTTTTTTAGCATGAGTGCTTTATTCAGCAGGGGAATCGCACCCCTAACCGCCCGGCAGTATTACTGTTCGGGGGATCAAACCCAGAACCTTTTAGACCTGGTGTGTTAACACCAGGCTCTTCCTGTACAGCTCGCACTTTTACGTAAAGTACAAATGTAACTGACAATTCCTAGACGATTTCTCATTAATGTCCTGTACAGTGTGTGCGTGCGTGCGTGCGTGCGTGCGTGCGTGTGTGCGTGCGTGCGTGTGTGCGTGCAGGCGTGCGTGCGTGCAGGCGTGCGTGCGTGCAGGCGGGCGGTAGTGCGTGCGTTCGGTGCCCCTTTATCAGCCATACAAGTGATTCAGCACATCCCAGTCAAGGTTGGGCAGGGTGTGAGGGTGGCTGTTAAAACCAGTTCTGTCTTTATCTCGGTCTATGGTCTGAAAGAGCTCCGCTCTCAGTCTCGCTTTCCTCTATTTTCCTTTCTTACACTTCTTCATTTTCCCTCTTTCGCAGATACTCGAGTATGGTCCCTTTGACCTGGTCATCGGTGGAAGTCCATGCAATGATCTCTCCATAGTCAACCCTGCTAGGAAAGGCCTCTTTGGTAAGTCACATTCTTCATATACTTTATTTAATTAGTACTCATAGTAGGTAAGTAAGTAAGTAAACTAAGTAGATACTTTATTAATACCCAAAGCGGAAATTTGGTTGTCACAACAGCATAAGTAGAGAAAAAGAGAGAAGGGAATAAATAAATTGATTAATTAATTAATACAACTAGATTCAATTAAATAAAGGATATGTGAGGGGTTAGAGGAGCAAAATGCAGTAGTAGTAATGTGTATTAATGAACACCTTCTACTAACATGCTTCTGTTTGTCTGTTTGTCTGTTTGTAGTGGTGTGGTTATTCGGCAGCTTCACTGTTTACTACAGTTCTGAAATAAGTGTTGTAATGACACCCTCTGTCCTCCAGAGGGCACCGGCCGCCTATTCTTCGAGTTCTACCGGCTGCTACACGAGGCCCGGCCAAAGGAAGGGGACAATCGGCCTTTCTTCTGGCTGTTTGAAAACGTGGTTGCCATGGGCGTCAGCGACAAGAGAGATATTTCCCGCTTTCTGGAGGTCAGTTCCTTTTATTTACAGTAAATCTTCCTCTTCTGCCCCCCTTGTCCGGGACGCCCACTGGGTTGACATCATGGCCAGTGGCCCATGTATTTTTAGATCACAAGCACCCTCTTGTGGGTGCTTAGTGACCTGGAACACTGACCCCATTATAATGACTTATAGCTCATATAATAGTTGGAGATGCTTTGTGGTTGGTGTAGTTCATTGTTCCGCTTATAGGTTGTTTTGAATTTTCTTGTCAATGCCATGCTATGCTATGTTAAGCGTAACTATGCCATACTATGCTATGCTAAACCAAATTATGCTGTACTATGCCATCCTATACTAGCATGTATAGTCAACCATGCTAAACTATTCTATGCTAAACTAAATAAAACAAAGCAATTAAAAATTAAAAATTAAAAGAACAAAAATAAAAAAAATAAAAAGATGATGCTGATTTAAAAAAAACTATGCTAAACTACATTATGTTATGCTTTGCTATACATATATATTTTATTTAGACAATGGAGATTCATACATTTGTTATTGTAGGATCTCGGCCTGCTATGCCGTACCTCACCATCACCTAATTGATTTTTAAACCTGTCATCCTGTCGCCAGTGCAACCCGGTGATGATCGACGCCAAGGACGTGTCTGCGGCCCACCGGGCCCGCTACTTCTGGGGTAACCTGCCTGGCATGAACAGGTTGGTGGGAGAATGGTGAGGGCAACGGCGGGCTCTGGACCACAGCTAACGAGACGAACACAACCCACGGGCCTCATTTCCAGAAATAACACAGGAGTGTTTGTTGTGTAGTCTTGTATGGTATCCATGGGAATCTTAATGATGGTGGTGTCATTAACAGCCCTGCGTCAGTTGATCTGATAATAGTTTGATTCTGGGCTGGGGGGCATCACTGAACATTTTTGCAGGCTCCCGTTTTGCAATTAAGTTGAAATTGGTCTCAAATTTCCAAGAATTTTTAGAATGGGTCCCAAATGCGTTTTTTCTACGTGTTTTTTTTTCTCAATGGTTATTCACTCTCTTAACCCGTTGTTGTCTCCTGGTTCTCTCTCCTGGTTCTCTCTCCTGGTTCTCTCCCTGGTTCTCTCTCCTGGTTCTCTCTCCTGGTTCTCTCCTGGTTCTCTCTCCTGGTTCTCTCTCCTGGTTCTCTCTCCTGGTTCTCTTCTGGTTCTCTCCCTGGTTCTCTCTCCTGGTTCTCTCTCCTGGTTCTCTCTCCTGGTTCTCTCTCCTGGTTCCCTCTCCTGGTTCTCTCTCCTGGTTCTCTTCTGGTTCTCTCCCTGGTTCTCTCTCCTGGTTCTCTCTCCTGGTGCTCTCTCCTGGTTCACTCTCCTGGTTCTCGCTCCTGGTTCTCTCTCCTGGTTCTCCACCTGCCCAGGCCTCTGTCAGCCATGTGCAATGACAAGCTGGAGCTGCAGGACTGCTTGGAACATGGCAGGACAGCCAAGGTACGCATGGAAGCTTTGGCATTCTCACTACTTCACACTGACCACTAGACACAACAGAGGGCACACGAAGAAAAGCCTATGGCTATAATACTTACCATCGCCATGGAGACATTTTTGATTGTGTTTTTTTTTTTTCCAATGTCCAAAAATAATATGTTCATTTAATTGGTCACTACATCAATTGGTCACAGCAGTACATTATTTAGCATTGAAATCGGATCTAGATCTCAGATGGTTCCAGGGATGGTTAGGAGTGCAATAGTTTCTGAATGAGCATATTATAATGGCACAAAACATAGGTTTTATAAGATGAAGTGATTGGAAAATAGTATAATAATAATGAGTTCAAAAAAACCTATGATGACATAAGGCTAGACATGACATGTTCCCCAACCCTTCTCACAGAGAACGCAATACTCTGCTAAATAGATATTCTGCTAAACAGATATTCTGCTAAACAGATGTTCTGCCAAACAGATATTCTGCTAATCAGTACATGATAACTTTAATGTCAATGCCCTGCTATCTTCGTCTTCATCAGTTTGGCAAAGTGAGGACTATCACCACCAGGTCCAACTCAATCAAGCAAGGCAAGGATCAGCACTTCCCCGTCTACATGAACGAGAAGGAGGACATCCTGTGGTGCACGGAGATGGAGAGGTAAGGCTGCTTCACATCTAATTTACTGGGAACACTTTACAATAAGGATACATTAGTGAACCGTTAATTAGCATTGGTGAATGCATTGATAACAGTTACAGTGAATTAACAGTTAATTAATGGTGTTGTCATCATTTACTAATGGTGTTCACCAAGTTTAAGATTAGTATGTTATTATTATTTCATACATTTCCAATAAGCAATATGAGTAACCAGTGATACATACAATTATGTAATAAATGGTAAATGATACATACAATTATGTTTGTCACTTGTATTCCATACAAATAAACCTTTGAAATTGAAATGTGACCAAAAAAAAGACATCAAGTATATAATTCTTCCCAAGCCTTGTAGTCTCCAACATAAACTAGAGGGACCAAACAAAAAACAAAAACAGTTGGTCCATTTATCGTCCTGTCTCTTATCTCTCTGTGCCCCCACCTCACCCAAATCACCATCAGGATCTTCGGGTTCCCGGTCCACTACACCGACGTGTCCAACATGAGTCGCCTGGCGAGGCAGAGGCTTCTGGGTAGGTCGTGGAGCGTGCCCGTGATCCGCCACCTCTTCGCCCCGCTCAAAGATTACTTCGCCTGCGTCTGAGAGAAGCGTTGTCAGGAGTTACACATCTGCTCTGAACCGGCTAGGACACACAACTCAACTGTATTTTACGTCTAGAAACATGAGCCTCGATATATATCGGAATATACGCTCGTATCGCTCAGTCACAGCGACGCGCCGGTGTAGAAAACAAAATGTTTCACACGTGTTTGTTATTTTGGTTTTGTTGCGTTTTATTTGAAAAAAAAAGTAATTGTTATTATTATTTAATTTTTCAGTGTCATTTTACCTTTTTTCTAGCAGTGTTATCCGGTATTTGTTTTGTTTTTGTTTTTGGTTGAAATTTGATTTATTTGTGCAAGCTATACTTACAAGACTATGCTTTATTCTCGAGACACTCTGCGAATCAATCCAAGAGCTATCAAGGGGATTTATTTTTACGAAAAGAGCGAGACGATTCGTGAGATGGAAGACGGAACGACCAGGAGCTCCCCCCTCCCCGCTGTCTCGGAGACATCTTCTGGCCTGGGTAAGCGCACCTCGGCGGGCCCTATCCCCCCAGGAACGTAGCCTAGCTACCCTGGATGCCGGGTGGCCGAGAGAGGTGGCGGGGAAGAGTCCCAGGTGTCCTCCTGGGTGTCTGGGTGTAGCCGTGTCTCTTGAGAATGTGGAAAAACACCAGTTGACAATATACCTCTTTGTTTTTACGGTTTCTATACACACACACACACACAGACGAAGGTAATTAAAGGTACTACTGTAAAAAATGGTAACCGATACCATGGTGCTTCAAACTAATGACAAGACATCATGGCTCATGTGGCAGTACGGTTCAAAGCAAAAAACACACACAAAAAAAATCACTTTGATGACTGTAGTAATGTACTGTTAGCATACTGTTGACAGAAGCTAGCAGCTAACAGGCTCCTCAGCGCTAACAGCTCTTCGGTGCTCTATGGTGACCTCTTACCGGTGCTCGTTCCAAACCATTCAAAGCTCTGCTGAACCCTGACCCCTGCAGGTCCCACTGCCTGTTTCTCTTGTCTGCACAAAACAGGAAGTGAAGCTACACTGCCACATGGGAAATGATGTTTTACTACTGTCATTTCAAAATAACCTTAAGAGCAACGTCTGCGGTGAACTACTTTTTTTCTAGTCTCATCCTGGCATTATTACTGTACAACTGTGGGTAGGAGGGACGAGGGGAGGCCAGGGTCGACCAGGCCTCGCTAAAGCGCCTCCCAGACCCCCCTCTTCTTCGGCCACCTTCCTCTTCTTCAAACAGAAAAAAAAATCGTCAGGTGCATATCCTCAATTTTATGGTGCCGCTTTGCAGTTCTTCTACCTTTTTTATAGCGATTTTGTGCTGTTTTACCAACATTATAAGGCACTTTTATATGTATACTTTTTTTCTCTTGATATTTTACACACACACACACACACACACACACAAAATATTGGTTGTTGTGAATTGTTTTTTGGTAGAATGTGAACTGATATACCCTCATGTAACGCTTTTTTTTCTTTTGTATATGGTAGGGCTGTGCCAATACAAGTGAAAGAATGGACTTTGATATGTGAAACCCATGTATTTGACACAATGTACAGTAGACACAGATTCAAAATGGTTAAATGGTTATTCACCCCTACCCCCTTCCCAAGATCCCCCTAGTCGGCCATATTGTCTTCTGTTCTGTACCAGTGACATAATATGTTTCTTCTTCAGATTTGAAGAATGTCTTTGTTTCTATCATGATTGTTGAATTTACAGACAGAGTATGTATTTTGTATGATATTTGTCCCTTATGAAAGACACACACACTTCTGCCCTGCTATACTGATTGCGGTATAAGTCCCAACCATTAGTATGCACATGACCTACTGATCCAAATTTGGATTACCGTTTTTAAGTCTAAATTCTCTTGATTGTACCCCCAAAGCTAAATATGGAGGATTTAGGAGGGAAGTTTGTCAGAACTTTAAACTGACACAGTAGTTGACAAATGTCAAGAAATCAAAGAACAGACGTAGTCATGGAAATAACTCATAGGTTATTGCTTGTTTATGTCATATTTAAAAAAAATCTAAATCTAATTTTTATAAAATGTAGTTTCATAATGTAATTAAGTTCTTAAGTGACCTTATTGCCATTCTTTTACCCCATACACACATTATTATGAATCCTTGTGCGTTGTGGTATTTTAAATAGATGTTTCTCCCCTAACCTATATTACTCGTTTCCATCAAGTTTGTACAGATTGTACATAGTTTTCCTGTTGCTGTTTTAATTTTTTGTTATTACATATGAGATGTACAAATAAATTGTCTTCTAATATATATTATCAAATTACACAAAAAACCTAGATTTAAATTTAAAATCAATGACAAATTTGATTCAAAACATGCTTTGAGCACTAGATATTAGAGAGACTCCAAGTCTACAGGTTAGTACCATTGAGTGTGTGTGCTTGTGTAAGTGTGTGCGTGTGTAAGTGTGTGTGTGTGTGTGTGTGTGTGTGTGTGTGTGTGTGTGTGTGTGTGAGTGTGGATGTGTGTGTTGAGTGAATCCAGACAAATAAAAAATCTGTTGATCCTATTTTGACTTAAGTACAGCTTTATGGCGAATGGTTAACTTCACTGCACAGCCCTACACGTTTTTTTTCTCATATGAAAAACAAACACCAAACCAATATAGGGACTGTATGTGTTTTCTTATGGTGCTAAACATTTTATCTACTCAAGAAAAAAGTATATTTGATCAGTTAGATGAATAAACTTGTCATGACAATGACCGTTTTAAGTTCCTTGTAGTAATGGAAAAAAAGCCCTGTATTTCCCCCCTCCAACATATAAATATATATCTATATATTAACAAAGACATTTTAACTTTGTACTTGAAAAAAAACACAATGAGTGACAATGGAAAGGTTTGCGATACTGTTTTAGATTAGGGATTGCTGTAGTTGGTGCTTATCTTCGGGAACATCATGTACTGGGTAACAGACAAAAAAAATCCATAATAACTTACTGTAACATAATGTATTCTTAAAACGCATCGCTTTTAAACTTACATTCCATGCCATAATATCTTCCATTACTGTTTTTTTTATATATTTAGAATTGATTCTTATTAGTTTTTCGGTTGTTGTTATGTTTTCTAATCAACAACATTACTTTACACTGTTGAAGGCAGATTCATTCAATATTCAGTGATAGGCCTACTGTTGACACCTGGTCCGACTTATGTTTTATGTCATGTTTTTGTTTTTTTTATTTTTTTATTTTTTTTATTTTTTATCTGGGCCGACTTTTGCTTTCCTCAAGACCAGTTCGTACAGCAGATGTAGCAGTCTCTCTCCCAATTTTACCCCATACTTGTATTGTGTCCAGAGAGAACTTAGATGCTCCTTAATGTACTTGTGCTGGAGAACACTTGAATAAATGTATTGGTTTCTTTTTTTGGTGCAACATTGGGCCCCTTCCTGTTTTTTTTTCGTTATTCCATTTGATTAGGTCTCATCCAATCACGGCCAAGATGGTCAGTGAACGAATGGCAGTTGGTGCTCTGTGTGGTTTAAAATCAAGGCCTACATTGTCATTTTTTGTCTTAATTAGGGTTATTCATATGCAAACATAGGCCTATAAAAATTCTTATGCACATGGGAAAGGTAGGCCTATTAAGTTTATGTGGCTGGACAGAAGTAACAATTTCAACCTACATTTTTAAGCTAAACTAAAATCTCAAACGATTTTACTGGCATATTCATTTATTTGGTTAACTGTTCATTAACTGTTAATATTAAACATTAAACATATTACTTCAGCGATATAATTATATTGATGTAGCATAATCATTCCAATAAAGGCATCTGTTGATATTTCCAAGATATTGTAAGGATTATAAACATACAAATTCTTCGAATACTAACCTGAGAGACCTATATACAGTTTAAAAATAGAGGACGGCTTGTTCCACTGTCTTCACAAAGCTAAGTCTGCCTCCTTCCCTGGTCCAAAAATGGGTGTTGTCCTTCAGCTCTTTCATCATAGAGAGCACAGTGACGCCACTCTCCAACTCTCCCCAGATCCCATATCCAAGATACTTACAATTAATATTAAATGGATAATACATTCGAACCGAAAGTTATTAGTCCACAAAATGTACCTCAAATGATATATGCCTGTGTGTCACTGTAAATCACTCATTCTTTATTGTGATTGGTATGGGTTGGGTCGATCGTTGCTTAAACCCCAAAAAACGATGAATTAATGATAAATACCAAAAGGTAATTCTTACTTTCAGACTAAATAATCAATGTCAGAAGTACATTGTACTAATAATTATTATCATGTAGGCTACTCCTGCCGATTGTTTTCCTATCATAGTTCACACCCACTTCCTTTAATAGTGGTACAGCCTCCTCCGTGGAGACACGCCTTAAGCACACGTTGATTGGCTCCTCCGGCGACTAAACCTACAGTCTATGCCGTTGATTGGAGGGCAGGGCCGTCGCGCAGCTTGGATGCTGCGATCGGCTGGTCCCAGGAAGGCATCTGCTGCGCCGTGTATCTCCTTGGTGGTGCTATCCCCGGATTCTGTTGCATACTGTGCCTGTCAAAAACTATCAAAATCTATCTATATAAAAGACGACCGGAGCTGTTGGCCCACTGAGGAGGTATGTGCTCAACGGTATTATGTTTACTTGTTGCCAGAATGTGTGGTCCTTTTTGACTTTGTACATGAGACGTGTGAGTAGCCGCTATCTTTTATCCCCATACTTTGTTTCCCTTGCTACATGTTTGGGTGGCTATCTCCTGGAGAGTCTGCCGTTTCCCGGCCACCCCATTAAGGCTTTATCGATCACGATGGTAAAATATAGACCTTACTTTAGAAGACGGGAGTGCTAGGTAATTGTAAGATATGGCTACTTTGCGCTTTTAGACGGCAATATGATGTTTATTGAGGGGCGGAAAGCGGCTAGGGCTGGTGGAAGAGAGTTAAGCAGAGCCGTTTCTAGGTCGCCAGCCCTAATGTGAAGACATGCCGGCTTCTTTGTGTCAAAAGCGCACAAGCAGAACTCTGTTTTGATTTTTAATATTCATTTTTTTTGCATTAGGTTACTTCTAATCATAATGTAGGCCTGCACACACTACTGTGTGGGATTATTGTTATAAAGCGTGTTTTGCTAAGCAGGAGCCTTAACCATAAGCAACATAGAAATCAATCAAATACAACCACACACCATTGTACTTTAAATTGTCGCACTATGGTCTAAATTGTTTTTTTATGCTCAGTGAATGCAGTGGTTGAAGTGAAAAGAAAACCCATATTTGTATTAAACTTCACGAACTTACACTGTACTTACACGGTAATATCTCATAACTAGATGTGTGTATTTAATTGGCTTTTTGCAAAATGGTAAGCGTTTTCTATTTATATAATGTGTGCTTGAATATTTCTAAGTGATGGATGCATGCAATTCTTAAATTAGTAGCCGGAGAAATTATCATCTTCCAAATCGTCCATCTCATGCGGTAAAGTCGCCGCACCCTCACACGTACGCGTCACACGCACGTAGTCTACGCGCACGCAAAGGACGCACATTCACACACATGCAGAAGCACACATGACATGGCATCATAAATAAAGGAGTAGATTATTTCCACTATTCTATGGATATACTCTGTCTGCAAAGGGCATTGCCAGTCATTGCATGTTAAACTCTTATCTTAAATTGGGGAACGTAACATATTTTTGACGCTGTTAATATAAATCATATGTTAGAAATAAGCTCAACACACATAATATGACTTAAAAATAAAAACGAAAAAAGACAGACAGACAGACAGACAGAGAGACAGACAGACAGACAGACAGAAAGGTGAAAAGGCATAAAGTCTGATAGAAACGTGATCAGACGGATGGTCAGAGCTGTCCGTGACCGACACACACTCCACTCAGTCCTGTGGGTGATGTCACAGCAGGCTGACATAGCCGAGCACAGAGCAGCCTCACAACCAGTCCCTCTGCCTCACAACCAGTCCATCTGCCTCACAACCAGTCCCTCTGCCTCACAACCAGTCCCTCTGCCTCACAACCAGTCCCTCAGCCTCACAAACCAGTCCCTCAGCCTCACAAACCAGTCCCTCAGCCTCATAACCAGTCCCTTAGCCTCACAAACCAGTCCCTCTGCCTCACAACCAGTCCCTCAGCCTCACAACCAGTCCCTCTGCCTCAGCCTCCCAGCACCCTCACTATGAGGTACAGGAACACTAAAGAGTTTCCTTTAAGCATTGTGATTGTCAATACTAAATAGAGCTAGATTGTCTTTGGCGTGATTCAGGGAACAGACAGGTTGGCTTCCTCTCGTTTTCTTGGAGAGCATTTTGGGGCATTTGGCGTTTCCTCTACTGTCTGCTCCTCATTATTTTATTTCAGTAAATAGTTCTATAAAAGTACCATCGGACTTGTTTTTTTTTTCTTGATTTGTAGGCACTTTTTGTGCCTCAGAACACATTGAAGTAAGACAGGAAGGTGGGTCAGAAGAGAGAGGGGAACGACAGCGTATAACCACAGTTGGTTGATTGAACCTACATGCTTTGCTCATTAGCAGGTCGTGCTGCCTGTTTTTAAGGAGTCTTCTCGTGTTGTTGTTCCTTGAGGTGTTTTTATGGGCTATGGTGTCTTAATTGACAGGACTTAGACAGAGGGTTGAAAGAGGGAGTAACCACATGTAGGACAGGATGTGTGGGTCGGAATCGAACTGGGGTCGCTTCAGGTCAGTCCAGGGCCACCAAACGTTTTTTAAGACTTTTCTTCCTCCTCTCCTCCTCCTCCTCCTCCTTCTCCTCCACCTCCCGCCCTTCCACCTCCTCGTCCTCCCCCTTTCCACCTCCTTCTCCTCCTCTCCTCCCCCTCCTCCTCTCCCTTCTCCCCCCTCATCTCCCTCCTCTCCCCCTCATCTCCCTCCTCCCCCCTCCTCTCCTCTCCTCCTCCTCCTCCTCCTCCTCTCCCCCTCATCTCCCTCCGACCCCCTCCTCTCCTCCTCCTCCTCTCCCCCTCCTCTCACTCCTCCTCC
>JAOPJO010000124.1:1335325-1352380 GCA_027123675.1 Molva macrophthalma | reverse complement strand
CTCTCTCTCTCTCTCTCTCTCTCTCTCTCTCTCTCTCTCTCTCTCTCTCTCTCTCTCTCTCTCTCTCTCTCTAGGGTGAGCCAACAGATGCTCGCTGATGCATGCACTTGTACACGGAAACACACTCATTAGGCTTGGTTCTCAGGGGGCTATCTGAGTTACAATAAGCTATTATAATTATATGTTATTTAAGTGATTATATATTATATTAGAAATAAGCTATTTTGGTGATAAGTTACATTAGTAATAAGCTATATTGGTGATAAGCTACTTAAGCAATAAGCTATTTTAACGCTAAGCTATTTTAGTGATAAGCTATATTGGTGAAATGCTATTTTAGTGATAAGCTATTTTGGAGATAAGCTATTTTAGCGATAAGCTATTTTGGCGATAAGCAATTTTAATAATAACCTTAACTCTTTTATGGGATGAGCTGTGATAAGATATATAAGTAAGCTCTTTTAGTGTATAAAGCTATTCATGTGATAAGCTAATGTAGTGATTTCAGTGTGATTTCATTATGTAGTGGTAAGCAAATTTAGACTGACAATACATTTGCGCGAGAGAGAGAGAGAGAGAGAGAGAGAGAGAGAGAGAGAGAGAGAGAGAGAGAGAGAGAGAGGGGCACCGTCCATAGGACTGTGGTTTAAGGGCGAGCCCTCCTTAAACTTTTGATCATTGGGGTGAATTGCCCCATGTTTAAACTACCGACAGATTTATGGACACATACCATAATGGCCCTGTGAGCATAACCATTAAATGTAGATAGTAATTGTGTTGTTGTCCCTGGACCATTGGCTAATATTGATAAATAACCAGATTACATTTCACCTTGAATTTATGAGCATCACCAATCAATACAGAGGCATCTGCTCACAGCTCACACTGATTTTAATCAGCTGAAGTGTTATAATTGACGAGGGTAGATTAAAAAGAGTGTATAAATACATAGTTAGGTTTGATTGTGTCATCAATAAAACAATCAATTAACCTTTATTGATACAGTTCTTCTCATGCAGCTACAGCAATACAAAGTGTTTGACAAGGGAAACAAGGGATTTGTTTAAAATTGACAGAGTATCACAGAGACACATCTGAGCGGTAGATTTAAACAAAGAACAGTATTACTTAATTGAACAAAGCTAAAAAGGTATGTTTTAAAATATGTGTGTGTGTGTATACATGTATTCTTGTGTATTCATGTGTGTGAGTGTGCGTGTGTGTGTGTGTCTGTGTGTCTGTGTTTGTGCGTGTATGTATGTGTATGTGCGTATGTGTGTGTGTGTGTATGCGTGTGTGTGTGTGTGTTGATGTATGTATATGTGTGTGTATGTGTATGTGTATGTGTGTGTGTGTGTGTCTATGTGTGTGTGTTTATGTATGTATATGTGTGTGTATGTATATATGTATGTATATGTATATGTATATCTGTGTGCATGTTCATATAAATGCATGTGTGTCTCCCAGGCGGCGCTGGCCGGCGGGACCACCATGGTGATCGGACACGTCCTCCCGGAGAAGAACGAGTCCCTGCTGGAGGCCTACGAGAGCTGTCGCAGCATGGCCGACCCGAAGGCCTGCTGCGACTACGCCCTGCACGTGGGGGTCACCTGGTGGGGGCCCAAGGTACCCCCCAAGACATACACATTTCAATACGATTTCAATACTATTTCAATTCAAATTCAAGTATTGAAATTGTATCGATGCAATTTCAAGTATTGAAATTGTATTGAATTGTATTGAACATTTCAATACAATTTTGCTCATTCTTTCCAAGTGCCTTGTGCACCCTTATTTTCTTCAAGTATAATTATTTATAATTAACACAAATGATATTAACTAAAAAAAAATGTTTACAAAATGGACATACATTTGAGTCTTATATTGACCGCTCATCACTGCTCTTTCTTAACATGGAGATGTTAGAATTGTAAAAAATTCTTAACACTTAACTAGAGTGACCACTTATGTAGAAAGATCTTCCTGATATTTGCTAAAGCTAGCAAGCTCACGCCCACTGGCTAGTCAGGAGAGAACTTGGGTTACATTATATTACATTATATCGCTTTGTGTAAAGTAACCAACATGTTAGAGCTTAAACTGTTAAACCATCTACTATCTCCTCTTCGGACCTGTAGGGGCATGTCGAAGTAACAGGAAGCTTGAGCTTGAAATCTATTTCCAAGCATTTAGGATCCTCCCAGATGCTTGAAATCTTTCATGAATCCATCGAGTATCTCCCCTGAACCTAAGCCGCGCGCCAAAGTAACAGTTTAGCGCTTGAACTCCGTCTCAAACAATCTGGCATCCTCATCTGCTCCTCCTAATCCTTCTCTGATCCCGTGCAGGTGCAGGCTGAGATGGAGAAGCTGGTGAGGGAGCACGGGGTGAACTCCTTCCAGCTCTTCATGGCCTACAAGGACACGTTCATGCTGCGGGATGGCGAGCTCTTCCAGGCCCTGCAGCACTGCAAGGACATCGGCGCCGTGGCCCGGGTCCACGCCGAGAACGGGGAGCTGGTGGCGGAGGTGAGGACCCCATGGGTTTCGTCCTAGATCCCAGAATCAACGGTCCGAATATTAGGATTATTGTAATCCTAGCGGCCAAAATCCAGAAGAAAGATTGACTGCGTTCCATTAGTTCCATGAGTAGGTTTGGGAAGTAAATCTAACAGAATAAGTCATCCATTTAATTGATCAATGTGACTTCTCTTTATCTTTCTCCTCCAGGGTGCTAAGGAGGCTCTGGACCTGGGCATCACCGGTCCTGAGGGCATTGAAATCAGCAGACCTGAAGAGGTGAGCCAACATGTCTGCTATGTATTTAGCATGTCACTTCTAGGGCTGGGTTCAAATCATCGATTTTCTGATTAAAATCGATCTTCATTTGAATTTTCCGATATCGATTAATAAAATCCCATGATCAATCCTTTTATATATGCCTTTTCCGGTGTGAACACTTTGCTCGAGTTGAAATATTTGAACTTTCCTGTGAATTTCGCTTGATGCTTTGTCGTGAAAGCCTAACAGTGTTCACTCCCTGAAGTCCAGATTGAACCGCAAAATGGAGGAGAAAGTAATCGCTGCCGTTTGCGGCTCCCGGAGCTCTGTAATATCATGGCCAAAAGCTGTGTGCGCCTCCGGATGATATTATGAACCCATAAATGACGGCGTTGGGTTCTCCAACGTCTCGGGTACCAGAGTCTTTACAACAAGTAAAGACTCGCAATGGTGGTTATCTCGGCCATGGTTGAGAACGAATTGGCGGAAAGAAACGTTGGTCTTCAAAAGAGAGCCCCTCTTCCTCCAATATTCTTCAAAACACTTGCGCAAGTGTTTTGAAGTTCGCGTGGGCACAATTTGCGTACTCGCGCGAGCACGGACAATGCTGCGAATATGGCCCGTGCTGTGGAATTGATGGCGCTGTTGCACATTGGCTGTATCGCGCACACACTCACAAGCAGTGCTCACCTTATTTATTTACACTGGCTGCCTGGTTAAAATTTAAAGTGGTTTATAATACACTGAAGATATGTATACATGGTTCGTATATGGGATTTGTTAACCTATTCAAGGTTCTCTCTCTATCCAAGGGTGCTGCTCAGATCTGTTCAGATTTTGTCATGTCCTTTCATTACATTCCTTGTTACAGTACTTACTTGACTTCTGTACAGATACAAATAAAATATAATGTAAGCATAAGGTATTTTTAATAATGCACCAGCTTGTACAATTTACAGCATTAGTTCTATGAGAATCTATTTCATAGCCAAGCAAAATTGGTATCGCAACTGAAATATCCCTAACCGAATCGATATTGAATCGAATCGAATCGAATCGGAAATTAAATCGAATCCGGACCTTGTGAATCATAATCGAATTGTTTCGGTAAATCAGTGGCGATACCCAGCCCTAGTCACTTCTGGGGCCGTGTCCACACTAACGTGGATTTGTTTTGGCCTTCCATCCACGCAGAAAATGTGTTTTTATCCAGTCAGAAACGTTTTGATTTATTTTTTCAAAGACTCTCTACCAAGTGGATGAATTTGAAAACCCCGGTCTCTTGCTGTAGCCTAGCCGGTGAAAACACATGAAAATGGAGGGTTTTGAAAAATGTTGATGTTGTGACGTGATGCAGGCATTGGCGACTGGTTAAGTGGTCTGTGCATGTGCACAAGAGAGGGCATGAACAGAATCACAAAGCATTGCCTTGTGGATGGGCAGCATTAGCAAACCACGCCTGGAAACGCTAGTATAGACAGAAAACTTGGAACATGAAAACAGCGGTTTTACAGGCCGTATTATGGACATGCTTTATCATTTACAGGTGGCGTGTTATTCATGCTACAATCAAACTAAATTCCACTTCTCCCCTACATGCTGTGTGTATTTACACACCGCTGTCATCTGTCTCCCTAACAGTTGGAGTCAGAGGCCACCCACAGGGCCATCACCATCGCAAACAGAGTGAGTGAGTGGCATCGCCATGGCAACCACACCACCCCCGCCGCGTACAACACAGGGGTTGTCCGACTGAATGTGCTCCAGTGAAAACCCCCTTTCAAGATATGAGTCACTGAGATAAAGGGCAATATGAATAAAGTTGAGCTTCATTCATTTGACCATTTCCAATTGTTTTCTAAAGTTGTTTGTTGGTTTTCTTGGTGTATCCCAGGTGCACTGCCCCATCTACCTGGTCAATGTCTCCAGTATGTGTGCCGGGGATGTTGTGGCAACAGCTAAGATGCAGGGTAAGGATAATTCTACACCTCTGAGGTGTGCCATTCATGGACCTGAACGTGTTGCCTGCTCTCAAGCAAAGGTTCCTGATGATGGGGGGCAGTAAAACACCTCTTGATTCTGAATGACAAGGATAAGGAATCGTGATACCTTTTGTTTACTGAGAGGTTTACCAAGATTCAATTGTTGATTTTTGATTATTGAAAAATACATTTGTTTTGGAAACATTTAAAATGGATATGTGGTTCTTTAGGTTTCAATATCCCATGTATGTACTGTATATGTACAGTTCATTAGCTCACATAATAATTTTTTTGACAAAATAAAAATGTTACCAGATATACCAGAGATACCACATATACCAGATGCCTAGCCAGTGTGATATGATCTGTCTGAGCAGCTATATGACGGCTTCTAGCTTTACAGGTACTAGCTTCAGCGGCCCTAGCTTCAGCGGCCCTAGCTTCAGAGGTAGTATCTTGAGCCACGCTAGCTTTTGCACTCCTAGCTTTAGCAGCTATAGCATTAGCCGTCCTAACCCCTAGCCATCATAGCTTTAACATTACTAGCTTGCTCCTAGCTTTAGTGCTCCTAGCTTTAGCGTGCTACGTTGTGACGGCAGGTAAGGTGGTCCACGGGGAGACCACTGTTGCCCACGCGGTGCTCAACGGCCTGCAGTACTACCACCAGGACTGGGCCCATGCAGCGGCCTACGTCACCGTACCGCCCCTCCGCCTGGACCCCAGCACACCTAACTTCCTCATGAGCCTGCTCGGAAAGTAAGTCCCAGGATTCATGGGGAAAAAAAGCGAAAAGTAGACTTTTGTTTGTTGTTATTTGTACTTTTATCTCTCTTAACTGTCTTTGAGTTTTAGAAAAGTACTAAATAAAATGAATGACAACAATAAATGATTTGGAAAATAACCCGTAACAATGGTTCTTCCCACAGCGACACGCTAAACGTGGTTTCGTCAGACCACCGACCGTTCACCATCAACCAGAAGGCCATGGGGAAGGACGACTTCACCAAGATCCCCCATGGGGTGCCAGGCATCCAGGACCGCATGAGCGTCCTCTGGGAGAGAGGAGTGGTGCGTAGCCCCCCCGCAGACCCCCGGAGAAAACAAAACATCAAAACATGTCATTAGGTTCAGGTTTCACCCTGGGTTTAGCATTAAAAAGGTTTTATCAGTATTGTAAGTGCTTCAATCCGCTAAAGCTACAGAAACCTACAGTACCTACATTTAATGTAATTCCCTTATTCCATCATATATTGGTAATGATTGGCTGATGGATCAAAGGTGATTGGTTGGAGGAGAAGGTCATCTGACCAACTGAACTGACAAAGTTCAGACACTTAAAGAAGGAAAACTTGAAGATGTTAGATGATGTTGAAGAACCTTAATGCTGGGAGATATATTTATAGGCCTCAATCAAAATATTACAGTAGTCCACTCTGTGCCCTTGTTCTGGCTAGTGGAACACATAATACACATAGCATCCTTTTCCCACCAATATTAATATTATATTTGGTCATGTTAATCCAAAATGAATGTAGGTCGGAGGTAAACTGGACGAGAACCAGTTTGTGGCGGTCACCAGCTCCAATGCCGCCAAGATCTACAACCTCTACCCCAGGAAGGGGCGGATCGTCCCTGGGGCCGATGCCGACATCATAGTCTGGGACCCAGAGGGCTCCAAGTATGAACCTACCCGACCATCTCTAGCTCCACTGTTCATCGTAATGTTCTTACTCTCATACCAGGCCGAGATGGGGTCGGTTTGATTTGGGTTAAATCCTGGTTACTCCTCCCTTGTCTGGGATGGATCTAACAACACAGGAAACTGTGTAAATATTGTTTGTGTAAATGGAAGGAGGCACTGTAGTCTAGGGGTGGGGGGGGTTTCACTCCTAGCTGAAAGGTTTTGGGTTTGAACTCAATGTCCCCTGCAGACATCCGTAACCTGTACAGATGTTTCAACCCTGTGGTTCTGTATGTAGAATAAGTGTGTGTATACAGTGCGGTACAATGTTACAATTAGTACTACACAACAGATTACAATACAACACAATGTTACCCATCACAACACAACACAGTATAGTGTAGCACAGCACTGAACCACACAATACAATAATATGGTCCCTCTCCTCAGGACCATCTCCGTGGAGAACCAGGTGCAGGGTGGAGACACCAACCTATACGAAGGCCTGCGTTGCCATGGAGTCCCCATCGTCACCATCAGCCGTGGCCGTCTGGTGTACGAGAACGGCGTGTTCACGTGCGCCGAGGGCTCCGGAAAGTTCTACCCGCTGCGCACCTTCCCGGACTTCCTGTACAAGAAGATGGTGCAGAGGGAGAAGGTACATGCCCTTAAGACGATTAATATCATTATTAAAACATGAATGGGATGTCACACACACTACATGAAATGGAGTGAAATAGTGAAGACATGGGTGTGATACGCATGTGTGTGTGTGTGTTTTTGTGTGTGTGTGTGTGCGTGTAAATGTGTGTGTGTGTGTGTTTGTGTGTGTATGCACACACTAATGTGTGCGTGTGTGTGTGCATGGGTGTGTTTGTTTGCTTATGTGTGTGCGCGCTAATGTGTGTGTGTGTATGTGGCCGTATGTGTTTGACCAATTAGTGTACGGCCCTGAAGCCGGTGGAGAGGGAGCCGTACACGGGGGAGGTGGTGGAGGGGGTGGTCTCAGGGAAGAAGGACTTTGGGTGCTCAGACCTGGACACCCCCACTAGGCCCTGCACCCGGCACGGAGGGGTCCGAGACCTCCACGAGTCCAGCTTCAGCCTCTCTGGTGAGACCTGTTTGTCTGTCTGTCTGTCTGTCTGTTACCTGTCAGTATGTCTTTCCATCAGTCTATCAATCTGTGTATCTGTCTGTGAATTTGTTTATATGTCTGTCTGTTCACCTGTCTGCATGTCCATCGGTTTACCTGTATGTCTTTATGTTTATTGCCCTGTCTGCCTGCCTTTCTGCCTCCCTGCCAGTCTGTCTCTCCATCTGTCTGTCCATCTGCATGTCTGCAGGGTTCCCTAGCTCTTCTCCTTTACTCATCATGTGTTTACATATACATGTCATGGTGGAGCCAAAAGCTGTGTACTTTAACTATAGCCCCTTCTACACAGCTTGTTCAAGACGGGAATGCTACACAGTTATTCCCCCTTGCCTTCGGTATCAAACGTACAAACAGGGAATGGTGGGGCATTGTTGTTCCGCCTTTAAGCCAGCAGCGGAGGTAGTAATAGAACAAAATATGCGTCTGTGTAAAAAGGGTGAACCGGAATGGTGGGACAGGGGTGTGACGTTTTTTTATGTCACACGTCACTCCTCTGATTCCAGAACGCCAGCATGCTATGTATAACACACAGGGCCAGCATAAGGCTGGCTTTGTTTGGTTCTGTGTAAAAAAGCAGAAAAAAGCAGAATAATGACGGGTTTTCTTTACGGAAATATGACGGGATCTCTGTATAAAAGGGGCTGGTCCCAGCAGGTTGCCGTAGTAACAGTTGCTGGGGGTCCCATCCTCCTCCTCCTCTCGTGTTGCTAGGTGCCCAGATTGATGACAGCCTCCCAAAGAGATCCTCAGCCCGTATCCTGGCGCCTCCGGGCGGGCGCTCCAGTGGGATCTGGTAACTGCACCGCGCACTAATGCACAAGAACAGGAGAACACAACCCAAGAGACTCACCACTTCCTCTTCCTTTCAAAATAAAAGCAAAAAATCCTGGCAGGTTACGTGGGGAGGTGGGGATCGGGGCATAAACATGCATAAAGGTTTGCATTTTGACTTGAACGTCAGACTAACTTTTTCATTTGTTCACTGAAACACTGACTATGCCATATGAACATGTCAGCAAAAAGTGGGTATTTTTGTGTTCTGAGCGGTTAAAAACAGAACCGTTTTGAGTGTGAACGTTAACCAAATGAATACAGCTTCCCACGCAATGCCAAGGAGTCGCCTGTATCTTGTAACCCACTGATAGGTTTTTTTGGGAACATGGGAGAGGGGTTGGGGGGAATGATTGCTTTTGCACTTGTATCATGTACTTCTTAGCTGCCTTTTTAGAAAATGATTTGTAATGTGTTTAAATGGGAATTGTCTCAATGTTTGGGACATCAGGAGTAAAAAATGGGATTATAGATTTTTTAATAATGTTATAATGTCACCACTGAAAATGAGACATGGAGTTTCTACGGACCAATTTAGTTTCAGTCGTTTCTCAAATGCAAGATTGTTGTGTTTATTTATAATTTTTTTCTTCTATTGTTTTCCGAAAGTGTTTTCCAAGCTGGTTTGTTGCCCTTCAATGTGGTCACACGTTATTTACAACAAACAAATAATGTCTGAGGTGTTTTGGAACGTGGTAGACACAGACAGGGTAGCGTTCCGACGTATGTTTACAACCTTCGTGGTATTCTCGAAACTCACAAACAAACAACCAAACCTATGCTCTGTCTACCGTGTGTTATTGTAGCGTAGATACAAACCTTACTTGAAAGCATTCATAGTCATTTGACACTCCTCAACATTCCTCCTGTTACTTCATGTTTTATATTTTTCACCGCAAAGAATCACACACACACACACACACACACACACACACACACACCCAAAATGCCTTTTCTCTCACGTGGGAACTCTCCGAGCAATGCAACGAATACCGTCTGTAGCACCGTCTGTAGCAACAGTTAAGATCACCATCACTGTCTCTTGAAATGTTTATTTACTGCTGTTTCCTTATCGTGGGTGCTTTGAACAAAACTTTATTGGTCTTGCACTGACATCCCAAAGCACAGGTTTTCCCCTTCTGACTGTTGCCATGCTTGTACACACACACACACACACACACACACACACACACACACACATACTTTCACACACACACACACACAGACACACACACACACACACACACACACACACACAACCACTCAAGAAGGTTTCCAGCACTGTGACTTGTGGGGACTTTGAGATGGACACCATTATTTTAAACACTGCAACTTCAAAGCAGATTTTTCTGGGGACCTTGAAACGGTCCTTACGTTTAAAGCAAACTCGTGGGGACCTTGAAAAGGGCCCAATTATGTTAAGCACTCCAACTTAAGAGCAGATGCCATGGGTCCTCGAAACGGAACCCATTATGTTAAGCACTCCAACTTTAGAGCAGATTTTTGGGGACCTCAAAACGGTCCCCAAAAAAATGACCTTTTCATTATCTTAACCACTCAGTTTAAAGAAGAGCATGTTGGTTTTTATGAATGAAGGTTGGAATGCAAATAACACTAGGGGAAAAAAAGGTATGCTTGATAAGCAACTCTGGAAAGAAAAAGCACTGATTCTCAGCAACTGTATTTACATTGTGGGAGTGTTTTTAAGTTACAGATTTAATGAATATTATGATACATGTTTTTTTATTATGATATTGTCAAAACTTCAGTGTTGGCTGTTGTGGGCTTCACTGCAGTGTTAAGCTGAATTCACACTTCTGCTGACCTCACGTTCAGCGACGATTGCCGTCGGGACTCAGAAACACGACGTGGACCTCTGCAGAGCTGCCACGTCACCTTAGCGTGTACACACAAGGGTATAGCGTAAACCTACAAAAACGAAAAACAGGAACCAGCAAGCAATATACGATTATCTATTCTTTTTTGGCCCCTGAAACTAGTTCTAGCTCAGAAAAAGTTTGTGACCCCAACTTTAACTTTTGTGTAATCGGCTTCCACAAAAATAGTTTTTACGCAATCAACATCTGCCGGTCCTATCAATGTCCCGGTGAACGTTATCGCATTGCTCTACTACACACTGAGTGATAAGTAGTAGTTTTCTCATGGATATGAATCATTAGGCTGTCAGTTCTTATATACAGAATGTCTTTGAGACCTTAAAAAAAAAAAAGGTTTGCAAAAATGGATCATCAAATATCTATATGTTATGTCAGCAATCTCCTGAGACCCCATATGCATATCAGGGGACCCCAAGTTGGGTCTGGACCCAAAGGTTGGGAACCACTGGGCTATATACTAGGAGGTTTAAACATGACATACAGTTAATCTCTAAATACAGTTTGGTAGATTTCATGAGCGTAAAATGGCTTTTTATTGCTAAGCTTTTACAGAGGATCAGAGAAAATATGGCACAGACTGCAGCTTCGCTCCTCACTAGTTTAATTCTGTTTTAGGCATTACATTCAATAAGTTAATTTATACACTGGTGCTGAACAAGTTGTATTATGTTATGTAATGATATTGTTTTATCGTTTGTCTCGCAGCTCTCTGTCACATGAATAAGTGCAAATAAATCACAATGAAATCCCGAGTGAAACATCATGTCTTTATTTTATTTTATTTTTTTGAACCTTCAACTTTCAGCCCTTCTGTTGGCTGCAAAAGTAGGCCAAGAGAGTTTCGTGTAGTCTGCCCTCACTTGCTCACACCTCAGTAACTACTGTTGCCAAAATGTCCAACCGGAGACATCATGTGTCTCAGCACGAATAGGCTGAACAGACCTATTTATAATGGGCCTTTAGCAGCATGGAGTCGGGCGCATGCGCGTTAGCTGCGGGGGATTGTTGCAGCCTCGTCTGCGCGACTGTTTTGGGGGCCGCCCCCTTCACCACTGCACCGCGCAGGACCTGCCAGCGACGACGGCAACGGACTGATCACACACAAACACACAAACACACACACACACGCACACACACACACACGGACTAGCAGCCAGCGTGATATCAATATACTCCTGGAACATAAAGTGAGTGATCAATGCAAGTGTTATCATTATGGCGTGTCTTTCATTATGCCTGTGTTTTCCTACGTGTTAGTTCTTGCAACTGTAGTGACAGCGGTAGAGTAGTGTTTTATATATTCCCCTTCTGGTGGGAATATTTCGCTTGCATTGACAGTCCTGAGGTATTCGGCGAGGCCTGCAGAGGGGGCCGCTTGGTAAGCAACAACGTTGCGACACGGCGAGAGTGCACATTTATTGTTCTCAGCTTTGCCAGAATCCGCCTGCCGTGCCTTCTTTCCTCCTCAAATGTTTTGTGCTCCACATTTGTGCCAGGGCGATTAGGCCTACGCGGACATTTAAAAGGTCCGGTCAAATAGCAGGTTTTGTGAACAGTTTTTGTTCTGTTAACAATGAATACACGCTACGGGGTGCAGCTGTAAAGATGTAGCAGCATATTGGAGCCTATTTTGAACTTGGCCTATATTATTGGGATCTCATTAACCGGTTTATTGTAGAATGTTCTGGTGTTAAAATGACCTAAGCCGAAGCACAATGGAGTTATTCGCGCTAGTTGTAATTCAATATTTGGGTTATAACAATGTGACATTTAAATAGCATTTTGTGCGGTCATAGTCCATCAGATGACATTTACATGGCCTTACTGGAGAATTTGACTGAATTTATTGCAGCAAACTGTTTAAATTGTTGAAAGATTATGGGGCCTGGTTTTGCTGAATTGCTGTGATTTTAAAGCCCTCTTTCATATAAATCCTGCCTTGTAAAATTGTACACTCAATTTAAAAGTGTTAGGCCCATAGGCCCATTCTCACACCCCAGTAAACGTTTAACGACGCGAGCATCGGCGGCAGATGTGCAGCGTCTTGACGCTTCACACGCGTTGGAAAATACACACTAATCTTTGGAGGATTACAATATCACCACTGCTATGGAGATTAAACACCAGAAGCGCGCTTCTACAGCGATGGTAACCTAGTCTAGCCTCATTTACATACAGTGTCCACTCAAAGTTGGAGCAGCCAGCCAATGATAGTAATCAATGTTTGTTTGTTTGGTTACTCTGTCCCAAGCCTTAAAATAAACGATTAAAGTGTGTCTTACATAATTCACTAAACAAGTTTTCTGCTGCGATTGTAATACAATATGAATAAATGGCTCCCTTTGTTCATGTCGTCCCTCGCAGGTAGGGAATGGCAGTCAATGTTTACGCCACGTCTGTGTCCATTGACAACCTCAGCAGACATGACATGCTGGCGTGGGTCAACGACTCCTTACTCCTCACTTACACTAAGATCGAACAGTTGTGTTCAGGTACGTTTTGTCATGCATATTATACTATAAAGACCATACAACATAATAATGAAATGCTAACAGGACTTATTTTGGTGTATCCAGGGGCTGCCTATTGCCAGTTCATGGACATGCTGTTCCCAGGTTGCGTGCTTCTAAAGAAGGTCAAATTTCAGGCCAAGCTGGAACATGAATTCATACACAACTTCAAGGTTCTCCAGGCGACATTCAAGAGGATGAGTGTCGACAAAGTCAGATTTATTTTCATGCTGATATCACCAAGTATTGACTTTTGTAGTGATATACGATATTCTGTAATCTTTCGGTGGAAAATGAACATAGGAGCTATGCTCAGCTAAAATAGCCTAGTCATCTTCTAGCCTATTCACCAGGAGGTATACAAGCCTAATACCAATTGAAATATACATACCAGTACACCCTGCTCCACCCAAATCCTCCTCTGCCCACCCAACACAAAAACCATCACAATTGATTACACAAGATTATGATGTAAGGACTTGTCCTTACATCATAATCTTGTGTATGACTATATGACTATATGACTATATAATGGCATGTTATCTATAGAGGCAGCCTACCACAGGGGTAGCCCTAACAGATGTATGTGTTAAAGGAGTCCTCCGTGTCAAACCCTAACCCTGTGGGCTTCCTCGTAATTCCACAGATCATCCCCGTAGAGAAGCTTGTCAAAGGCAAGTTCCAGGACAACTTTGAGTTCGTCCAGTGGTTCAAGAAGTTCTTCGACGCCAACTATGACGGCAAGGAGTACGACCCGCTGCAGGCCAGACAAGGGCAGGAGATTTCAGCTCCCCCGAACCCAGGTGATCACTTTACCTACAGACCAAAAAGAACTCCAGCAGGTAACCCCATGATTTTACCCCTCTTTGCACGATCTTGCTGAGCTTTGGATGGCTCGAAGGCACTAAGGCAACCTTAGAGTGGCGTGCGCACGATTCCCCACCAAATGACCTGCCTATATGTCTCAGTGGTGCAGCAGCTTAATGTCTGTGCCGTTGAGCCATCGGGCAACATTGGGAAGAGATTGCCAAGTCACTGAAGTTTGGTCAGTCCTTGGCTAATCTGATATTAAAGAGTAACAGGACATTCAAATGTAAGTGAAGCAACAGCACCATCTGTGGTGAGATAGAGGTTACTACAATGGCTAATTGTAGTTTATTTGATGGCCAAGCTCCAACATTTATTTGACAAAGATGCTCTCAGCTGCACCGTGATTTAATATAGCAATTTCCCAGTGTGTCCGCTGTCAGGCAACGTATTCCACAGATTTGTTGCTTTTTTTACCCCTGATTGTTGAACTGGTGATGGGGTTAGTTTGTTTGAGTCTTACATAACATGCTGCAGTTCTAACATTCTTGCTATGTCTTTGTAAAAGCTTTTTATTTTTTGCTTCGCCGTCAGCTTCAATGTTAAAGTCAGAGCAGCCTTTCTAATTTGAGCTCTAGTATATCATTAACCAGACACTAGTGTTGGTGTAATGTCGAAGGAGAACAGGGTCCCTTAATGTATGTCCGCATGTTAGGTTTTTTGTTTTCTTGCACACATGGCAAACAGGTCGTCTGCTGTTTCATTACTGATCTGTTTAAAATAATACAATACAAACACATTTGTCAAATTTTGGATTCTAAATTTGGTTGACACTTGTTTCATGAATGAAATTCTTATTTGTATTCACATTAGACATTTTGCCACCTGAACATTCCAAAATGTTGTCGTAAGTACAGACTTTAATGCATAGCACCAAAAAAGTCCAAAAAAATGTATGCAATAAAATGATTGCGATATAAGAAACACACAATGCTTTGCTTTTATATATATCAGCCCTAATTTATGTGCTACATCAGCTGCCTGAACTGCTACACAAGCTAATGTCAACATAGCATGAGTAACCTTCATTCAAATTGCATCCTACCCTCTGTGGCTACCGACCAGGACCTCAGAGAACGTCTCCTACGATCCCCAAGAACATGCCCACACTGCAGCGCGTCCAACACACCGCACCGGCCATGAGGAAGAACCCTTCTCTGTCGAGAAACGGCGCCAGCGACGCGGAGATGCTGGAGCTCAATCAACAGGTAAGTGTAAAAATGTGTAAAAACTACATTATATAGATCATTCAACAACAGGAAGAACTAGAGGAATGTGATGGATGTGCTGGCTCTCTGCCACTCTCTGCCACCCAGTCCAGTGTTTTCCCTGTCCAAATGGAACCGTTCACAAAGGTGTCATTGTAGGACAAACACAGGAAGTCGCTCATAAAACTAGTTCTGTGTCTGTTCCTTTTATGAGACATCCTGTCTAAATAAGGGTAAAATAAATAAAAAAATGACCCTGGTGATAAGGGTCTATTATGCCCAGGTGTTCTTCCATCTACCCTTTGGTTGTGTGCTTATGCGTTTTATGACTTGAATGAGCTGATATTTAATGTTCTGCCTGTTTTTGACCAGATTTTGACTTTAGTCTTCAATTTACGCTTAAAACGTACCTCTGTTCTTCAAGTCTGCATTTGAGTCATATTCTGGTTTATGATAATAAAATACTAGGTAATAAAAACACAAATATTTAAAGTTTTTGCTTCTTATTCAAATGTGTAGCACTTCTATTGTACATCATCTCACAGTGGACATAACCTATTCTCCTAATGTTGCCCTTTGCATAAAATAACTACTTTTCATCAAAGGCCATTTCTCTATTTTTGACAGTTGTGAGTCACTCAGGATAAGGGTATCTGGGAGACAAATGAAAATGTCAAGAAAGCTTTTAGTGCCAACGTTTTTTCTATTTCAATATCCCAGTTTTTCTTTGATGCCTCTCTTTTTGGGAAGGGAGTGCAAGAGAATTGCACTCTAACAGTGTCCTCGTTAACAACTGTTAACGAGGACGATGAAAACTATATTGAGAGAATCGTTAAAACCATGATACTTTTATTGCCAGCAGGTTGAAAGGTCAATTCCTTTATAGACACCTATAAAAAATGAATCACTAACATTTTTGGGGGATAAGGATTTTTTTTAATATTCCCATTAGTTATTACCGCAGTAACAACTATTCTTCCTTGGGATAAGGATGTGGTTTGGATGGGTTTAAGATTGTACACAATTGGATGTGTGTGTGTGCAGCTGATGGAGTTGAAGTTGACTGTGGACGGCCTGGAGAAGGAGAGAGACTTCTACTTCAGTAAACTACGGGACATCGAACTCATCTGCCAGGAGCACGAAAGCGAGAGCAACACCACTCTGTCCAAGATCATCGACATTCTCTACGCAACAGAGGTAGGATACATACCATATATTATTATATATTATACATACTCATATACACACACAGAGGTAGATTACAGTCTTATCCATGTACTTATACACACCCACACACACACACAGGAGACATTATTTTACTTATACACACACACACACACACACACACACCCATAGTCATCATGGTTACTATAACTCAAGAGTCGGGCTTCAGGGTCGAATTTGTGTTAATTCACAGGAAAAATTCACTTTTTAATGAAAAGATATTCAATCTGGATTGGCTTTTATAAATAGCGTCTTTGCCCGGTTTTTAAATGGGGTTGGGGGGGGGGAGTTAACACTTTCAAGTGGAATAATTAAGCTGCTGTGGGTTCTCCCTGGCACTCTCTGGCTCATTAAGATGGCTCTCTGATGTGCTGCTGCAGCCACAGTGGGCTGAGTGCTGGCGCAACATACACCGCCGCAAGTCAGAATGCAAGAAGCTGGGAGACTTCCTGTGAACTACATTTATTTTAGCCTCCATCGCTGTTTATTTGAACATAATACAACTACTTCTACTACCACTGCTACTTCTACTTACAAATGGTGCACATTTGAGACCCTTTCCTGGTCATCGGCCTACCGGTGGGTCTGTTAAAGTCTAGGAGGTGTATGTCATCCAGTTACCCTTTTTATGGTTCCAGGTCAGGTCCACGCAGCAGGATGGTGGAGCGGGGGCTAGGTCGGTGGTAACGTGATACAGCATGTGATATATTTCATTGTGGTGTGTGTGTGTGTGTGTGTGTGTGTGTGTGTGTGTTACAGTTCCCGAGGACCTATCGCTGGAGGAGAGAGATGAGCTGTCAAACATCAGACGCAGGAAACGGGAACTGCTCGATGACATTGAAGTAGGTTGCATGTGTGTGTGTGTGTGTGTGTGTGTGTGTGTGTGTGTGTGTGTGTGTGTGTGTGTGTGTGTGTGTGTGT
>JAOPJO010000124.1:1318615-1335225 GCA_027123675.1 Molva macrophthalma | reverse complement strand
ACACACACACACACACACACACACACACACACACACACACACACACACACACACACACACACACACACACCTGTATTACACAAGTACAGTCTGTATACCCTTATTACACAGGTATATGTAGCCTTTTCTTTACATCTGTATTACCCAGCTTCAGTCTGTACACTGTATTACAAACATTTCAATCACATGGGACTTAACCTCCATTTTACTGTAGTAATATCTGCATTTTTGGTGATGTTGTTTTATGGCCAACTGAGTTAGGATCTGCTAGAAATTGGGAATGGATCATAGAGAATAGCGTTCCCTGGGTTGGTTCCCGCTCTTTGACTTGGGTCTCCCTCTCTGTGAATCAGGATGGCTTTGCACCCCCAGAAGATGAGGAGCTGGACCCACAAGCTCACCTGGACCAGGACGAATACTGAATTAATCCCCCCCCACACACACACACACACAAACAAACACGCACACGCACACGCACACACACACATACACACACACACACACACACACACACAACCTCCCTGTCATACCCCTTCAAGGGAGGTTTTTTTTTTTTTTTAAAGAACTCCTCCCTTGAATTGATCTTCATATACGCTAGGGTTCATCCGAGGATACTTTCAGAAAAATCTTTTTGATCTGAAGATTCAGGGTGCCAGATAGTCTGGTGGTTGGGGTGTTTGACTCCCTAGCTGAAATGTTCAGGGTTCAAACCCCAATGTCCGCAGTCTACCTGTAGTCATCCCTGAGCAAGATGCCCTAACCCCTACCTGCTCATGAAGTAAATGTACACTGTATGTCGTTTTGGATAAAAACTCTACTTCACCCTTTTATCCGAAACGACTCAAGAGTAAGATTGACATTTCTGCAAAGGAAATTAAGATGTATCAGTTGATCCCTTCCTTAACGGTACAATTTATTTATAATTTGCAGACCTACATCCCACCCAATCACCCTCCTACCCACAGTCACACCAGCCCCAGACTCAGTAGCTACAATGACATCAATAACAAGACAAACATATCTCTGTAACGTTAGCATGAGCAACCCTAAATAACGAGCCACGGCAAGGAATGCTATGGATGTTGTGATGGTATACAGTGCATTTAAACCTGTAAATACAAAGACATTTCCTTTTACCAGAGCACAACGTTGGCGTTCATTATGAACGCATTTGATCTGCCTTTTTATCTGAGCAGTTGTATTCTATTTGATTTTATTTCTGCTGTAAAGCACACAAAACCACTGGAAAAGGCTACCTTTGCTCCACTAAAATGAGTTTGATCATTAATAGTTATTTAATAATGAACTCATGAATGATTTTCCTGTTTATTTAACTTGTTTTTCAGTCAATGACTACCTATTGTAGCAATGTTTAGTGCACACCTAATGTACATACATGAACCATTGAAACCATTTGTGGTTTTACTACGGTTATGTGTTTCAGTCAAAGTACAGCATTTGATTATTTTATTTATTTTTTATGGTGGATTCATGACTGAAGGTACAACAAGCAGTAGCCTAAAGGCACACGATCAATGAGCTCAGTATTTATTCTTGATCCGCAATATCTTTAGCATGAGAATGTTAGACATTGATTGTGAATGAGTTGACATATTTTGTACTTTTTATTTAGCTTGGAGATGTAGTCGCTTATGTCACAATACTGGATAGTTATTGTTGTATTTAACACTAGAAACATGATAAACACTTAAACACAAGGTAGACTGAATTGAGAATTAATTGACAAGAACACATGGCTGTATTGCAGACTATGGCATGTCAATACTACAAAACCAACTGTCTTTCTAATTTTACTTTGCCATATGAGTGGGCTCAAACTGACATTTGAAAAACTAAAATCAGTATTATGGGGTCTGTGACCAGTTCAGAATGATGCTGGTCGTCATTACCATCTAGCTCAACCGCCCTTCCAAGCGCGCCTGCTGATCGACATTAAACCGACCGACATTTACTCTCTAACTTCCATTAATCTCTGTAAATGTTTTCAAAACACTCATCTTTTGAGTTTTCAGTAAATAAATAATTGTGAAATAACAAAAAAAAGTGTTGTGGATTTTTGTGTAATTTTGGTAATGCTTTGAACTGGTGTTCATATTTACACCCACGCATAGTATACATTGCAATTAACGTTTCTATACATTTTTATGTGCGGTTGAATGTACATTTCCCAAAGCTACCCCAGGGGGCAGCATTGGATAAAATCTTTGCTGTCTTTATCCCCGTTTTATTGGTTGTATTTTCTTGTCAAAAAATAAAAAGGCGGTAGATCTGTAATTCCTGTCCTAACCCTATCATCTAATATATGTTTTCAAAATGTATATATTGTAACAATAACATCAATGCAAGCTGTAGCTTTGATAAAATAATATTCCTTGATTCTCGTATACATCTATCCGGGGGATTAGCTCAAATGGTAGAGCGCTCGCTTAGCATGCGAGAGGTAGCGGGATCGATGCCCGCATCCTCCAGCTGTTTTTTAACACTTATGTCAACATAAATTTTTCACACAATATATCAACGGGCTATTTTCTTATATTGTAGATTTTGCAAATACATTATGTACCGAAAAAGTAGTAATAGTTTTTGGTTCTAGGGTTTGTATTAGGGATATGGTTTCCTAAGGGTTGGGATTTATGTACTAGGTTTAGAGTTAGGGGTTCCAATGGGTTGGGTTTTAAAGTTTGGTTTTTGGTTTTAGTGTTAAGGGTACTTATTGATGGGGTTTGAGGGTTTTGTTTTCAGTTCTAGGGTTGGGTTTAAGGTAGGGTGACCAGACGTCCCCGTTTGCCAGGGACAGTCCCCATTTCTGGTGGCCTGTCCCCAGCTGGAGCTGTCCCCGTTTTTAAAAAAGGATAAAAAAAAAAATATGAATACATTTTTAAATGGCAAAGGTTCTAGCTTTCTCATGAATATTAATTTTGACAGTTGGTAATTAGTCTCAAGTCTATCTGAGTCTAGCTGTGACATGACCTCGCAAAGAGGGGGGTCTATCAACTTTATGCCACAAGCAAGCATGGCCGATTATAAACAATAAAGACTATCAAGACAATATAGAAATATTCTGTATTAGAGTAGCTACTTTGGATTCTTTTTGGCTTAAAACACATCATAGTAAACCATAGGGCATGTAGGCTACTGCCCAATCATTTACTACAGTACTACATTTAGCCTAGCATGATAATAGGCAAAAAGTCGATAATGTCCCCCTTTTAATTTATTTTTTGAAATAATAACATCAGATATGTTGTTGATATATGGCCAAACCACAAATGTCCCCGTTTTTCATTTCAGAAATCTGGTCACCTTAGGTTAGGGATTACAAAGGGTTGCGTTTTAGCGTTTTCTTTCCTATTAGGGTCAGGTTTTAGGGTGTGGTTCTAAAGTTTGGTTGGGTACAACAAAACAAGGAAATTAACGTATTGGAGGGGGTGTTTGGTGCATTCAATTCAATGTTCATTCACACCAGAGCTTTAATCTAGTGCCTCAAATACACTGTATGAGGACAGTTTATTTCATCAATTTCACTATATGATTACCATATGATATGAATGTTTTTGAAGTGTCTCACTAATTTTCCATGCCAAGTGGCTTAGATATTCCTCAGTGATATAGCAGCGTGTTCCATTGATAGGAAGTTCACAAAGTCCTTCAGCCAGGTATCCACATTAAAATAAGCGACTAGTATGATTTCCAAGGACGCACGCATGCACGCTTACGCTCACACTTTTTCTTCTCACCATGGCTTAAGGTTCTCTAGTTGTGAGAAAAT
Source organism: Molva macrophthalma (assembly GCA_027123675.1). Classification (NCBI taxonomy): domain Eukaryota; kingdom Metazoa; phylum Chordata; class Actinopteri; order Gadiformes; family Lotidae; genus Molva; species Molva macrophthalma. The sequence goes on along the minus strand of JAOPJO010000124.1, from coordinate 1,331,435 downwards.
TCTTAGCACATTGTATTAATCATCAGTTTTAATACTTTAATAGTAATAGTGATAATGTTTTACTTTTCCTGTTGATCCAGTATCACATTGTTGGGGTCTTTTATGCATTGAAAACAATGTTAAATTGGCTTAATAAAAACATAGAAATTTAAATCAATTAGGCTTAATAAAAAACAACATTTAGGCTCAATAGCATTTTCTTTTCATTTCATGGAAATATCCAAATGCCATCCATACTTTTCCAGACAGAATGAAGGTCAGATGGATATACATTGCTTGGACTGGTACCAAAATAACCACCAAAAGCTCCCCCAGTCTTTCTTCTCCTCCTCCTCCTCCCCTCAAAGCAGGATCACCACCCGGTCCCTAGCCACTACCTCAGCTCTGGGGCAGGCTGGTGGTGTAGAGATAGGAGACGGTGCCTGCCTGGATCTGGAAGGTCTGTCCCTGGATGTGGTGGCTGCTGAGCTGCTGGCTGGTCTGGCTGATGGAGATGGGCTGGTTGCTCTGGCTGTTGACGTGGATGGCCTGGGCGTGCAGCTGCCTGGGAGACGGCTGCAAGACCTGCAGCTGTGGGAGGGGCCGGTGCGGTGGCGGTGGCGGGATGTGGAGGGGCTGGGGGGGTCCGTGGTGGGACTGCAAGTGCTCCATGGCCTCCTTGCTCAGGGTGATGACATGCATCTGCTCGGGCTGCCCACCTTGGCTGGCCTGGATCTGGCCGTCCAGCACGCCGATGGTCTGGATGTGCTGGGTCGGGTCCACCACGCCTCCCTGGCCGGTGGTGACCAGGGTCAGGTTCTGGATGTGGCCCGACGACGGCTGCTGCTGTTGCTGTTGCTGTTGCTCGCCCTCCCTGCTGGTGCCGGTGCCGGCCGGGGTGGTGATAATGCTGATCTCCTGGGCCTGACCGCCCACAAAGTTGAGGTCGTCCACCTCGGCCGTCACCACCAGCTGGATCTCCTGCTCCCGGCCACCGGACGGCAGCTGGTACTGCTGCAGCTGCAGGAGGTTCCGCACCTCCTCCGGTGCCTCCGCCGTCGTGGTAACCTGATCCCCGGCCACCGGTACCTCGGAGGACAGTGAGGGGTCGCCAGCTGTGGCGGCGCCTGCGACCCGCTCCTTGGTGTGCGTTTTAACGTGGGTCTTCAGGTTGTCGGGGCGACTGAAGGAGGCCGAGCAGAAGGAGCAGGTGAAGGGCTGCCTCCCTGAGTGGGAGGCCACGTGACGCCTCCTGGCACTGGAGTCTGAGAACGTCTTCTTACAGAGGGGGCAGTCATATGGCTTCTCGCCCCTGGGGAACACAGCGCTAGCGGTTAGCGCACCTGGTGGATTTAGACTACAAGCTCAAAGTAGGGATGCACAGATTTATCGGCTGTATATCGGCATCGACCGATATTTGCCTTGTTGACTGCCATCGGCCTATCGGCAAATTAGATGACATTCACCGACTGGTGTGTGGCCGATGTTTATCGGTTGTGTCACATCCATTTTAAAAGTTGTTTTGTCACAAAAATAATCTTTGTCACGTGAAAGAAGTTCAAATTAAATGTGTATCATTGAATTTGTGCTCATTAAAGATAGTGTGATGGAGGGCTGAAATACTTTAAAAAAAACTTCCTATGACAACATAAGCAAATCAATTTAAAAATATTGGTATCGGCTATCAGCCAAACTGTTATGTTAAACTTCAGTATCGTTATTGGCCAAGAATTTCATAATCGGTGGCTCCCTTGCTCAAAGGTTAAAACACAGAAAGTAGACATTACCAAGCAAAGATTAAAGTAATGTTTTATTTACCACATTAATTATTTAATTATTAGCAAATGGCAACCTCGGGCTAAACGGTGAATCCCTTACCGATGAATCCTGATGTGTGTCTGCAGTGTGCTCTTGGCTGTAAAACACTTCCCACAGATCTCGCAGGTGAACGGCTTCTCTCCTGGAAGGAAGAGAAGTTAAGTGTTCACGAGCTCACTGTAGATGGATGATGTCAGATGAGGCCCCAATCTCGACTAGGGTTGCAAAATCGAATCGAATAGTTAAAATATCAGCGCGTACTGGAGTACTTTTTTTGTAGCCATTTTTATTTGTATTTTTTTAAAGGCCGGCGATAGTTTACACCAATTTATACATATAGAAAGTCTTTATTAATCTGTCTTTTATAAAGTCTACCCGTGTTACACCCACACCAGTGCTCCCGTGGCCATGCAGTTTTTGCCTGCTGGTAACGGTTATAGACTAAGCGGGATACACTTACAGGGATTTCAATATAACATGCTTTGGGGAAATATAGAAAATGTGAGACATCTCCAGTTTTATTGTGTTTTTAGTTAACTATATTTTAGGGCAGGCTACTTTGTAATTTGCTGATCAAACGATGGCTCAATAGAGAGGAGTGTTACCTATCTCCTGTCAAAATAATATAAAAAATAATATAAAAAAGGTATAAATAAGCTGTCGGCACAATACTACAAAACTAATCTCTATTGCAATATTTTTGTAATCTAGATTTTGTAATCTAGGTTTGCTTGGCGAGTACTCGGTTACTCTAATACACGTTTGCACCGCTAATCTGGACCACACCAGTAGTGACCAGGGTTCACCTCTATGTCTATACCGCCCACATCAGGTGTAACCATGGTTGATCTCTGTGTATCCCGCCCACACCAGGTGTGACCTCTGTGTTCACCACCCACACCAGGTGTGACCTCTGTGTTCACCACCCACACCAGGTGTGACCATGGTTGATCTGTGTTTACTGCCCACACCAGGTGTGACCAGGTGACCTCTGTGTATCCCGCCCACACCAGGTGTGACCAGGTGACCTCTGTGTATCCCACCCACACCAGGTGTGACCATGGTTGATCTCTGTGTATCCTGTCCACACCAGGTGTGACCAGGTGACCTCTGTGTATCCCGCCCACACCAGGTGTGACCAGGTGACCTCTGTGTATCCCGCCCGGACCAGGTGTGACCATGTGACCTCTGTGTATACTGCCCACACCAGGAGTGATCATGTGACCTGTTAGTACACCGCCCACAACCGGTGGGACCATGTGAGCTCTGTGTGTTTCTTACCCGTGTGTGTTCTCAGGTGTTTCTTCAGCTGCGCCGTGTCCATGAACCTGTGATGACACAGGTCACACTCTGGCAAAGATTTACCTGGAATACAGTTATTATTAAAAATATATCTTGTATACTTATACATATACACAATTAAAGTTAATTAACAGGTGAACATAGAACTCTTAACAGTATGAAGTACTAGTGGAAAACTGTAATTGTTACCAGGGTCAAGTACAGGGGGTTTACTTCTTACCAGTATAAAATACAGGTGGAAAACATACCATTACTGGTGGAATAGCTGCTACCAGTATAAAGTACTGGTAAAAAAGCTCCTACCAGTATAAAGTACTGGGGAAAAAGCTCCTACCAGTATAAAGTACTGGTGGAACACCCATTACCAGTATAAAGATCTGGTGGAACAACTTTTACCAGTAACAGTACTGGTGGAAGAGCTCCAACCAGTACAATTGCTGGGTGCAATAGCTCACCAGTATGTACTCTATAATGGCTCTTCAGTTGTCTCCGTTGTGTAAAGTTCTTCCCACATTTATCACAGCTAAACGACTTCTGTTCTGAGGACGCAAAGCAAAGAACCAAACAGACATACAGACAGAGCAATCTCTCGTCAGTCAGGTTCACTTTTCATGAATGCATATCATATATAATTACACAACACAATGTTCACGACGCTATACCTTCGTGGAGGTTCATGTGCTCCTGGAGGGAGTGCTTGGTGGACAGGGCCTTGGAGCACACGGTGCAGACGAAGGGCTTCTGTCCCGTGTGCATGCGCTGGTGGACTAGCAGGGAGTGCTTCTGGGTGAACGCCTTCCCACACACGGTGCACCCGAACGGCTTCTCTCCTGGAACATGGAGGTTGGGGGTTATGACTGTATTGTTGTTACACATATATTATTCATCTTCTTTGGGGTCGTCATAATACACACAGATTGGACGTGTGTTTTTGTGTGTGTGTGGGAGTGAGTTTGACAGAGAGAGAGAGAGAGAGAGAGAGAGAGAGAGAGACAGAGACAGACAGAGAGAGAGAGAGAGGGGTGGGTCTGCAAGTTAACTAATCTTACCTGTATGCGTCCTTAGGTGAATCTTTAAAAACATGTGGTTCTTGAACACCTTCCCACAGTCTTCACATCTCGCCTCAGTCTCGGGGTACTTCCTCTTCCTCCCTGGTCTCCCTGGCTCTCGGGTCCCCGGAGGGATGCTGCCCACCCTGTAGCCCACGTATTTAATCGGTGGTCTCACTTTGCGCTTACTGTGCCGACTGCGCTCGGCTTGAGGTTGGTAATCTGCGTCGTCGGAATCTTTACGTCGCGACTCCACCGGGTTATCGTCATCTCTGGAGCCAGTCGGGTCATCTATAACAGCATGTCCTTCATTTGCGATGTGACGCGTTACTGTCCTCTCCTTATTTGATTCCCCCTGCTGCGAGGCATGTCGTGGTACCGCTGTGGCGGGAACGGAAACGACTCTCCGCGGACGCCCTCGTTTGCGTTTAGGCCGATTCGACGCCTCTGGATTGTCCACTTCGGCGTTGTCCACGTCTGCGTCGTCTGCATCTACCACTCCATCCTCGGTCCCTGCCTGCGCTTTTCTGAGGCCAGAGAGGGCCTGTACCAGTTCGGTGACCTCCAACAGATGGGCCACCGCTAGAAGCTGCTCAGCGGAGCTCTGTTCGACAGACACCTGAGCGCTGTAGATGAACTCTAACACCGTGGCAAAAGTCTTGGCCACCATGCCCTCCAGCGTGTAGGTGGACTGACCTGTTTGTTCCTGTGCGTTGAACATTGAGGAGAAGTAGTCGCTGCTTGCGGCCAGAATGACCTTGTGTGCTTTAAAGTGCACATCTTCCACTATCAGTGTGATGTCGCACAGCAGCCCTCTTATTCTAAGGTCATCACATTTGCTCAAGATGCTGCCCTTGTGGGATTCAGAACAGAGGGCCACATGTGGAATTATTGTGTCTGGCGTTGCTCCAGTCATCTCTAGTCACTAACACATGGGGTTGAAAAGGAAGAGGAAAAGTAACCTAGACAGTAATTCATAATACAAAGCATTTGAAGTGGAATCCATTCCAGTGAATAGATCGCAATGTTTTGATTGCATAAATGTCGGCGAACTGTTTACACAAGTTTTTATAATTGAACGTTGGCTTTTGAATTGCTGTGTAACGTTACATGTAACGTTATGGCCTTAAAACAGATGCTAGCATGCTAAATTGTTACTAACAATACACTCGCTAGCTGGCGTAACTGACACGTAATACGCCACGTCCAACTTAGATCCGAAATAACATAATGCAGCTATAGGTTTTCATGTAAACCATAATGTATACTATGCTTGAGCAGCTAAACCCCAGTGATATTTATAATACTGTGCTTTTAGGACCTTACCTTGTGTTGCTGTGCGAAGCGGATGTATATGTATATGTTCTCGCGATAACTGCGCAGTCGGCGTGATTATGGAAGGAGCGCAGCTGGGAGATAAATAGAAATAGAGGGTATATAGGGGGTAATATGTATGAAAATATCAATGAAGTGTGTAAATTCATACATAATTGTGACCGCTAATTCTAAATTACAGCCACTGAAAACGCCTCTCTTTCAGGACCTGGCTTCCTATTGGTTTAGCTCAGGTGAAAAGCCAAACCCAAATTGACAGACTTAAAAAAAAGCCGGTAAGTCTAGTTTGGTTGGCTCGGGGCTGTTGCAAACACGATCAAGTAGGACTAGAGTCTACAGTATTTTTGCAGATTGTAAAAGGTATGCCTATAAACAAAAAAGTAAAGATTGTTAATGTAATGTTATGACATGATATGTAATGCAGGCTAGCTCTCTGTCGTTTGTCCCAGGTGTGGTCCTCCAGAATGAAAAGGGTCAAGGTGGTCGTTGTGGGCGCAGGTATAATTGGCTTTTCTACAGCCGTGTGCATCGCCGAGTCCCTTCCCTTCTGTGCGGTCACTCTGGTGGCTGACCAGTTCAGCCCGGACACAACCAGCGATGGCGCTGCAGGCGTAATGTTTGTGTCACAATTTCCAGGTATGTTCTATATGTATGTCACAGAAACACTGTCCTAAAATCTCCTTTAGCTCTGTGTTCTCTCTGAGTTTAATTATATTTCATAATTCTATTAAAGTACCCAATACATTTCAGATTCATATATTTGATGAACTTGCATCGTATTATGCACACATGTCAACATGTTACAAAAAAATGCATTCAGATATCCCCTTGGAAAGACAGAAACGGTGGTTCAAAGACTCCTTCGATCACCTGCAAGCGATTGCTCAATCCGACCAGGCACCAGAGGCTGGAGTCTTGCTGACCTCGGGGTAGGCCTACACCATAATTGTTATTCAACCAACAGGAGGCATATTGCCAGGAAATAGTAACCTTAATGAAGGTAAGGTTAAAGGTTTTTCAAAGGTTAAACCTGCCCTCCATGCTACCGACTGTCTCACTGTAGCCATCATGTATCATCGAACGATACGGAAGCTTTTTCTCTACATATCCAATTGTTTCAGAGAGAAATAGATCCTTTGGGTTGTGGGTGAGAGACACCCATAATTCCTAAACGGGTGGCTGACTGCAGTGAAAGAAAAAGTTGCATCACACAGGCTTTAATTAAACGCTTAAACCAGTGTTCAATATGATTTGTTCTTTAGTTGCCAAATTTTCCGAGAGGTTCCTGGCCAAATGGTGCCCTTCTGGTCGGAGTTGGTACTTGGCTTTCGTTTCCTCACTGAGTGCGAGTTGAAAAAGTTTCCGGAGCACTGCTTTGGCCAGGCCTTCACCACCATGAAGTGTGAATGTACGTCCTACCTGCCCTGGCTGGAGAAGCGGTATGCTCTTGTTATCATTTGACGTGAACTTCGACTTCAGTTGGAATGAAAGTGTTAATGAGTCACTCATTAACTGCCACAGAGTGACTCGTTAACAACAACAATAAAAACAACAAAAAACAAATAATTGTTAATTCTTAATGACATTTAAATGTATTCATAACTGAAGTTTAAAATATATTTGATTAGCACTGTGTATCCCAGCAAGGTACAGTTACGTGCACTTGTCTCATCATTTCTGTTTTGACTTTATTCAGATTCAGGAAGGCTGGGGGTAAGGTGCAGCAGAGAACTGTGAACCACCTCCAGGAGCTGGGCGCGACCTACGACCTCATCGTCAACTGCTCCGGGCTGGGGGCCCAGGCCCTGGTGGGAGACGAGCAGGTCCACCCGGTCCGGGGCCAGGTGCTGAAGGTCCAGGCGCCCTGGATCAACCACTTTATCAGGGACGGAGACGGCCAGACCTACATCTACCCCGGGGTGCACAGCGTCACAGTGGGGGGCACCCGTCAGGAGGGGGACTGGAGGCTCGAGGCAGACCCCGCGGACTCGGAGGACATCCTGCGGCGCTGCAGCCTCCTGGAGCCCTCGCTCGCCAAGGGCAAGGTGCTGGCCGAGTGGGTGGGTCTGAGGCCTGGCCGAAGGTTCCCCAGAGTGGAGCAGGAGGTGCTGGTGACGGAGGGCAGCGGTCGCCGGGTGCACGTGGTCCACAACTATGGCCACGGCGGCGGGGGGGTGACCCTGAGCTGGGGCACGGCGCTGGACGCGCTGGGGCTGGTCAAGCAGTTTCTCCATGAGATGGTGCCTCCGCAGGCCAGGCTCTGAGCCCCGGCTTGTCTGTCCCCTCAATGGAGACCCTGCCTGATACGTGACCTGTTCGTCTGTCCAGAGAACACTTGCCTTGCTCCCATATGTAACTGCTTTAGGGGCCAGGATAGTGACCAGAGTAGTGGTTTAGCCAGGTGAAAGGTACTGAGTTTGATTCCCGATACACAGACAAAGCTGTAGGCATACTTGAGGAAGATGTGTAACCCCCCTACCTGGTTCTTGAAGACCTGAATCAACAATTCTTTAACGTGGTAGATTTTTAAAGTGATTTCATGCACTATATATTTTTGGCAATTGTATTACTACTTTAGGAAATGCATTGATAAATATATTGTTTTTAAAGAAGAAATTAATATATTTTTAATATTTTATTTAATTTATGCCTTTTTTGGTATGTTCTCATTGTCAAACACTATCATGACAGCTCTTTAATCAACTCCAGTATTAAATAAAGAAATTATGGCTATACAATTTGCGTCCTTCATTGCCCTCAAATTGTTTCCTCTACCTTGTTACAAACTATATTAACAATCAATAGCTTGAATGCATCTAATCCATACAATCACATAACCATCTCGACATCAGATTGCAATTACACTGCTCTAGTGGGTAGTATGGATTCTTGGGAAGTTTTTAAGACATGATTTCCGAACCGCAGCAACTTTTGTCCGAAAGAGAAGCCAGTGACTCCTTACTGTCCATTGTCAGTATCACCACATATCCAAACTTTATACACCCAGTCCTTGTTGTGGGTGGTCTTCTCCTTGCCCTGTGGTATCCATGTTAAAGGGTTAGAGAAGGCAGGGGTTCGAACATGACCCACTTAAACCTGGGAATGTGTCCTGGGGCCACCTACCGCCAAGCCTGTTATCGATACCTGCGAAACAGAGGGAAGATTTGTCACTCATTAGGGATACCTAAAGGTAGTCTGTGGACATTGGCATTCAAACCCAGAACCTTTCGCTTGGGAGATAAAATTCTAACAATTAAGCTATTCTGAAAGAGTCTTATAAGAACCTTCATCATCTTTTAACAATACAGTGAAATATTAGGGAATGTGCATATCACCCAAGTGAAATACAAGATATGGCTGAACCCTAACTCTAGCAGAAGTGATCTTCCATGTCACACACATCGCCTGTGTCTTCCAGCAGCTAGCCAGTTAGCTAGTTACCTTGTCTGAGAAGGGCTCAGTGGTCAAGTCGATACCCTGTGTCTGCAGCCTCTCTTCCATGAGGGACTCTAGGTTCCCCAGGTTCCCGGGTGTGATCCCCCTCCCGGACCACATCCAGTCGGTCTCTGATGCCCTCCGGCGACAGGCGGGTGTCCAAGACAAACGTAACGCTAACCGAACCAGAGGAAGGAGTATTTCCATGGAGATTCAATATTTGCCGTTTCCCCTCCGATACGACGGTGCTAGCCTCTGTTGGCTTCCGGTCCTCCAGGTTGCTACTAGCACCTGGTTGGTTCTGGAGGTCTGCCAGGGAGAGGCAGTGCCTGGGCTGGGCTGGATCCACCCTGATGTCCCTTAGCTCCTCATAGCTCCAGCTTCTAGCTATGGCTCTGCATGGGAGCCGAGGCCTGGTTAGACCATGCAGACCTGAAGCTCCGTCCTTGGGACTCCCTGGGTGTCCCAGGGTGGTCTTACTGGGGCAGGAAGGATGGGTCAGTATCAGGGGGTTGATGGGGGTTTCTGGGGACAGGAGATGGCTGGACTCAAAGCCAGAGGAAGACCTGCTGATTGAAGAGGTCCGTTGGTCCCGTCCTGCAAGTAACAAGTGCAGTGTAATGTATATCATGCAGGTAATATGACCTGCTGTATTTTTGATTTATGATTTAAGGAAAAGCGAGGGAAATGGAAGTTAAACTAGTAAAGAGTAAATGGGCACAGTAAATAAATAAATGTATGACATGAAAAGGTCAAAGTGATTGTTGAAATGTGAGTTAAGGACGATTGAAAGCCAGGAGAACTGGAAAAGAAAGAAAGTATAAAGGAAGAAAAGAAGCAGGCCAGACCAGTCCATGCATTAAGCATTTTATTCTTTGTTCGATGGCAACAGAGGCAGATTTTAGCACCATTCAGGTCTCTTCTATCAGATGTTAGTTGACCTCTGACCTAATAGAGCAATAATGTACATTTTGTTCACCCTATTAGAGCAGGCCTTATGTTATATATTTTTAAAGATGCACTATGCACTCAAGTGCATTACAATGATACAAAATCCCGTACTTCAACAAGCAGATTTAAACCACTTAGTAAATATATTTTTTATGAATCTGCATGATGCAGTTACCCAGGCACATAATATATTTTGAAACATTATGGTGTTGAATTAGAAAAATATACACACAAAAACATCACATTTTTAGGGAAATTTACAAAGTGTGAAAAATAGGCTACGCTAACATCGTGCTAATGGCATTCTGACATTCACCAGAGACTTTATATACAGTTAGTACAACAACTTTTCCTTTTGCATCAAAGCAAATAACCAAAACAAGAATGATCTCTATTTTAATAAAGTCTTCACAGAACAGGTTTACCTTAATTACTGGTCATTTAAAAAACTTTTTTTCTCACACTTTTGTTTCAACTGTCACAATTTTCTGCCAACACAAAAACCACCAATTCTCTAAAGTTCTCAAAACCAAAGATATTATCGTGAGTAGACCTCAAATCACTTTCCAAAAGCTCAGCATAAAATCGAGTATGTTTAGGTAAGCCTCGGGAAGCGAGGAGAGAAGAGATAGTTAACATTTTTAGTTACAAAAAACGTGGATTTAAGCAACAGTTGAGAGTTGACTTTATGTTTCGAAGAAGTTGCAGAGACAGAATCAAGTATGACAGAAGAAAAAGAAAAAGAAAGAACGAAAGCCAGATTTGTAGATAAACGCCAAAGTCTGTTAGAAGAAGAAAAAATAAAAATGCAAAGAGTGTGTAAATAGAGTCTGAGAGGGGGGTTGATGATGAGGCTCAAGCAAACGAAGAAGAGTAGAAGAAGAAGAAATAGATAGACCCCAGGAGTCTTCCTCCCTGGTGAAGAATAAGGCAGAGGGGGGGAGTCGGACCACGGGAGACGGGTCACAAGCGGCTGGGGCTCTCGTTACCGTTGGCCAGGTTCTCGTTGCTCTCGTAGCAGCCCGAATCCCGCGGAGAGTCCGCCAGGAGGCCACTCCTCTCTAGGAGCTCCTTGTCCCCAGGCTGGCCGCTGTGCTCTGGGTCGCTGCTGCCTGCAGGGACACAACACCACCAGCAGGGGGCGGCAGAATACACATTTAGCGGATTGGTGTTTATATTGTCTATGATCTAGGATGAGGTTGCTTGTGCATGTTCAATATGATGGACTTAAATAAAACTGTAAGTGTGTACTATTACTACTACTACTAATAATAATAATCATAATAATAATGATGCTTTCTTTATGCTGCACCTTTCACAATTATAATGAATTATAATGAATGAAACTAATGTCCATGAACTAATGTGCATATCAATGACACCAATTCATTATTAGTAAACAGATGCTAGAACCCCATTTAAAATATGCATTAACCATGACCAGTTTTTGTCCTATTTCCTATTTTGTCACATTGTCAAGGTTCGAGATTCGGCAAAGATTTTATCTCTAGATACAAGTCATTAAGTACCAGGTTAGGATCAGTAGGCATATGGCTACATGCTAGGCTGCAGATAATAGGGTTCAAACCCCATCACATTTCAGCTGGGAGTCAAACCACTACACACTACACTTCCCACTAGACTGCCATGACCCCCTTGCCCCGACAACCAGCGACGTGTCCTTCTCTGTGGGATGGTCAGCCGCAGGGGGTCCCCCTCCCCGCAACCTACCGTCGTACTCCTGCAGCAGCTCCACGGCGGTGAGCAGCACGGCGCGGTGCTGGGGGTCCCGTATGTTCAGCTCGTCCAGGTCCTCCTCCTCCAGCAGCTGGAAGGTGTCCAGGTCTTCGTAGCCGTTGAACAGGAAGGTTGGGAGGTGCTCCTGGGTGGAGGAAGGGAGGGGTGGGGGGGAGGAGGACGAAGGAGAACTGGGTCAACACAGCTGGAGAGGATGGACACCCAAAACAAATCTCTCTCTATATATTTATATATGCTATTCTATCGAAAGTGTCGCACAATACTCTGAGTGCATACTTTCTTGGCGTGAGTCGTGACCAGTGGGAATTGAACCCTTAACCCTGGCACTGTTAATGCCATGCTCTACAAGTTGAGCTAAAGACAACCAAATCCATTGTGTTAGAAGATCAGAAGAATATTTGCCAAAACAAATTGAGATGTAAGGTTGCTCTTTTTTGTTTAAATGCTTCACCGATGCAAAGCGAAAGACCGACCCAAAACAACCTGACCCAACCCATCCAGACCAACCCAGACCTGACGCAGACCCGGCCATCCGAGACTAGCCCCAGACCCAGATCAAACCCAACCAACCCATCCCATCCAGACCTGACCATCCCAGACCCGACTTGACCAAAACAGACTTGACCAGACCAACTCAAACCAGACCCAACCCAGACCTGACCAGACCTGACCGTCCCGGACCCAGACCAAACCGACCAATCCAACCCATCCAGACCAGACCTACCTTGAGGTTAATGCGGTCCAGGAGCTCGTCTACAGAGGTGGGCTTGGGCTGGCGGGCCTTCCGCCTCCTCCGGTTCTTCTTGGGCTTCACCTCCTGCTCCTCGCTCACCACGTCCACGTAGATGAACTTAAAGGTGCCCACCTTCCCGCCCAGCAGCCCCATCCAGGTGCCCATCGGAGGCTTGCTGATGATGTCAATCATGTCTCCACTCTGCAACGCAAAGTCCAGCGGAATCAATAACAGATCTAGATCCGGACCAGGTGAATTAATTACAAATCTGTTCTGTAGAGCAAGACCAGAGGAATCAAGCACATATCTGTTCTGTAGAGCAAGACCAGAGACATCAAGCACATATCTGTTCTGTAGAGCAAGACCAGAGGAATCAAGCACATATCTGTTCTGTAGAGCAAGACCAGAGGAATCAAGCACATATCTGTTCTGTAGAGCAAGACCAGAGACATCAAGCACA
>JAOPJO010000124.1:1265779-1289442 GCA_027123675.1 Molva macrophthalma | reverse complement strand
CCCCATCCCCCCCCCCCCCCCCTGCCCCACAACCTTAAATAAATACAATGGCCCATGTTTGCCACTCCCCCCCCCCCCCCCCGCCCCAAATTATCTTTCACCTATTGCTTTGCTTTTGATTCGCCAAAATCTTAAATAAAGTATAAATAAATAAATGAATAAATACATGGAGGATACAGTCTCAGTGCTCCACCCAGGGTCCCCACGGCCAGGATTTTCTGCACCGGGTCAAAGGTCATGGAGGATGGTTGATGTGGAAAACCATGACGCACAGTCTGCGGGAGAGAGAGCAGGAGAGCAGAACTATATCACATTGACATGCTCCTCATCCATCATCATCCTCCTCCTCCTCCTCCTCCTCCTCATCATCGCCTGCTGCACATCAAAATTTTACCAGAGCCTAAAAGCTGGCATTAACTGGAAGAAACTTGAAGTAAATGTGGAGCATTATCATAATCGCAGGCAGAGTAATCCATCAATGTTGGGAGAATGGGTGTCATCTGAATGAATGTAATAAAAGGGCAAACACAGCGATGCAACAAACACGATAGCAGAAGCCTCAAAACAGAAGCCTTCACATGCCAGCATATTAAACCTTGACATTAAAAGTTAACAGACTTGGGGGGGTTGCGTTCGAAACACATTCAATCACACGCAGCACCAAATGTATAATTTTGCAGATAGACATATAAAAGCTAGTTATGGGATTGTGAATCCATGAGCTCATTCAAATGGTTCATGGATAAAATTATGCACGATCTGATGCCCTGCCCAGTAACCTGGTGAGTTGACCTATCCCGATCTCTGCTTGGGGGCCACAGCTGCTGGGCCGCCAGCTGGCTCGCACCCCGCAACTTTAATACCAGCGATCATACACAGGAGCCATAATAAGAAGGACGCCTAAATCAAGGGGGTCTCATTTAATGCAAAGGAAACGACCAATTATTTTGTTGATGTAGCACATTAAAAGCATATATTTTGTTGATAACAATGCCCAAATCAAGCATGCTACATAATATGAGTATAACATTTCTACGCTCACTGCAGAGACGGATGATCTGGTTAGCCTGCTCATTCACTGACTTGAGGCAATAATTCAGTGCAACGCAAACAGCCGTCGTGGTACGGACGCTTCGCTACAACTGTGGTAAATAAAGCTCCTCGCCATGGGCCAGCTTATTAAAATAATCCCTGCAGAGGGGCAGAACACTTTCAGCCCGATCGTTAGGATATTACACCGGACACAAGTGTTGCGTATTGCTGCAGGTGCATTGTGCATGCATTAAAGACAATATTCTGTATGTGATACGAATAGCATTTGGCCAGGCCAGACTGTCATCTGTCATTATGTCGGTCGGTTGAGCAGTATATGCAAAACAGTCGCTAGCCGATATTAAGCAGAGCCCACCTTGCAAAGCTGGAAATGCTCCGACTGAAGACTCTCTTGAACAACATCGTTTTCTCGGGTTCCCGGTGCTGCCGTGGCAGAAGAGGAAGAAGACGCCGTCAAGCCGTCCAGCACCTTTCTGATGTTAAACTTCTTCATTTTCCGCCGTTGAAATTGAAAACGGAGGGTGAGGGTGGGGGGGACAGATAAACTAAGGGGAGGGGAGGGGGTAGCTTGCTAGCCTACTAGCCCAAGACGCACACTTAATATCTCTTTTTAATCTCACATGTTATGGAGGGTGTCACCAACGATCTCCCTGCGAGAACCGGCGGAGCACCGCGCATGTACATGGATCAGTGAGCGGTTCTCTTCCGATTTCAGACGTTAATCGACCATGGACGTGGGCATCTTTGACATTATTCGGTCGGGATGATTGGTTTCCGTGAGTGAGCTGTTTCCCAGGGCTGAGGTCTCAGCTGCTGGTAGCACACAGTCGCTACGGAAACAGTAGAACTGCGGCGTGGTTTGAGTCTGCGCCGTTCGACGGACACCCGGATGACATCTCTGGTGGTGATGGTGGTGACCATAGGTGGTGACGGCTATTGCTGTCACAGGTTCAGGCTGATAAAAATATTTTGCATTGACATGATTTAAATGAATGCAAACGTCAGTAAGTCCATTGTTTCCAACTATTAATTTGCATCATCATTCATTTCAGTATCTTTTAAATAATGCAAAATAATACAAAAATTACATAGTATGTAAATTGTATTTTTCTGATGGATAGTTTGTATATATTTAAAAAGTATATATAAATAAATAAATAAAGACCAAAATAGATAAATTAACTAAACAAATATAAATAAACAAATGAAACAGTTGACTTGAGAACGCATTCCATTTTTTTACAACATAGGCCTAGCTATAAAAGGGTAATACGATACACACGATAAATGCCATTGTATGTGTGTGTGTGAAATTTGCCGTATTTCCTCATACCCTAGTTTCTGTCAGCGGGAAACGCCTGCTTGTAGGCCTCTCACTTGGGTTTACCTGCTTTTACCTTAAGCAAACCGATTAGGCTCAACATTGCTTTCCACTGATTATATGACAATTGAACTGATACGTCCAGTAATTCAGGTTCTACACTGATATTAACTTTAAACAATAGCAACCGACTTTTTTCTTCCGTTTTCATTTTTTAATTGCAACGAAGAAAAATTGTCACATTGAGTCTGTCACGGTAAAAACTGAAGGTCACACACATTCTAGATAATCAAATGTCCTTAAAGAAAAAAAAAAACATTTGAATAAATAAGGATAGAAATACCCGATGTAAATACAACGATAGGATAAGCACCATTCAGGTGAACGATGCCTCTTGTAATGGGTTCTTTATGTGCGCTTTCACACTTTGTACACTAGGAGGGGCAATCTACTAACTATATATCCGAGCTTAATTACGCTTCCTAAGGACCAAAGGGACACATAAAGGGAGCGCACTAGTAAAAAAACTAGTCCAATTGATGCCCTGAAGCGCGTATGGTTCATAGACAATGCTGATATTAATAACTGATATTAATACCAATACTACAAAAACTACAAATGATAACATAATAAGAATGAAAATGTGAATAATAGAAGAATTGTTGAATAACAACACTTACAGGATTTCAGGTAAAACCTGTCACTGAAGACTGACAATAAAAAGATACGAGACATAGAAAGAAAAAACAGTCAACATTGCCCTCTGTTATCTGTTACAGTTTTGACTAACTTGCAGTTTCTTGCAATCATAACTAGATGAAAGTTGCGGGCAAAATCTGCACTCACAGGAGGGCAGACAGAATAGCGGCCATGTCAGTAATGTAAGCTCGAAGATTCATTGCTTTTTTTACAAGTAACATCTGTGTGTCTAATGTTATGAAGATGTTTAATGTGACAGAATATATAGGATCGAGTCTGTGAGTCTCATGTAAGATTTGGACATTTTTGTCTATTCTGAGAACAAATTATAACATTGAGACTTTGGTGGAATACTAAGTTATCAATTTAGTCTTTTGTATAACGCCATGCTTAAAGTTGAAATTGGAATCGGTGTGTGCCTAACATGAGATTAAGTTATAAACCAAAGTATTAGTGCCTGGTGTGAAAAGTGTTTGGGCATTTGCATCTCTGTTGGACTCCTGAATCTAGGTCTTCTGGTATCTGGGACAACACTCCATAATTAGCAGTAGTGTGATATACTTCCCAGTCAGTTATCCTAAGGCTGGCTTCTGCCATACCCAGTAACAAACAGTCATAGTGTAGCTTGCCTTGCAACTCGACCGTACAGAAAACGCACAGCAATGGCGGATGTGACCAAAGTGACGTATATAAGAACATGAAATGCCTTTCAAGGTTAACTTGCTCCTGACCTACTGTACTAGTGTACCTGTGTGAATTCCGAGACGAGTGGAAAAGAGTTTGTGTGTGTTTGGATGTGGAGCAGTTCCCCTGGCACACACTGAAAAGGACACCTGAAAGTTTACCTGCTGTTTGGGACAGCTAAGAATACATAGGGACATAGAACTCTCTGCTCACTGGTTATATTGTGACATGGTTTCAAAAAAAACTTCATTTCCCACAATGCCTGACTCAGATGGCTTTTAGTATACATTGTTTGAATGGCGTTCTTGGGGGACGAAATAAAGTCAGACCCTTAAGTGTAACCTTACCCTCCCTGTCAAACCTACAGCTTGTTATTGCCAGAAGTAATACAAAAGGTTACATGCAAATGTTACATGCAGATTTCAGACTATTAACCACATATTAAAGGGAAACCATAATGCTTGGCAATTTGTAATACAGAAAGTACTGCTTAATACGCGTGTTGTGAAGAAAAGTCTGCATCATTAACGCCGTTTCCGCAAAAAAGTTGAACCATTGATGTTATTTTTCCGAACCAATGGAGAACGAAAATGACAAACCAATTATGTCAATGGTCCAACTGATTTTTTCACGAAAATTGGAGCTGATGTTGTAGACCGTGATTTTTCCCAACACCTGAATGAAGCAGTACTATCTTATATTAGAAAATAACCAAGCGTGACGGTCCCCCTTTAAACAAAGTTATATGTGACTATATGTGTTGTATATCACGTTATTAAACAATGGTCATTGAGTTGGTACAGTTCTCTGCACGTACAAAGCACACACAAAGCATACCCTAACCCTAACCCCCCCCCCAGAGGCTGTAGCAGAGCAGTGAGTTCTCAGCCCCCTTCTTGACCTTGCAAAGATACCCACAAAACAGGTTAGTTTACTTCCTCTTCCACCTGCTGTTGGCTAACGTCAGGAACGGCTGTTATTCCTAAAGTGCAGTCTAATTGGACGACTGCTATGGACCCAGTGAGCTAACAGCGAGCTAATTAGCAGATAATCATATCATATGCACCTTCATCATCAACTCAAAATGTCAACATGCCAGATTGTTTGTGTTCTTTCCTTCACTATTTGTGTGAAGGAAAACCCCACTCCCCCCAAAAAAAACAGTTTTGATAGAAATGATCAACACATTTTTTTTAAGTCTAGATTGTAGGACCATATATTCCATTCCTAACCCTTCCTTTTGTTCTGTGCATAGGTGTGGGAGTGTGTGTGGATCATGGCTGGTTTAAGCAGCCTCACCTGACCGTGTCTGATTGGACTCTGGGGCTGGGTGAGGCTGCACAACTGTTGCACATTGAGTAATCAGTGTGCACAGGTTAAACCAGCCATCTCCACACACACTCAGGGAGAGATCTCCTGCATGGCAACATGGAGCACCAGCGCCATGTATCATCATCATCATCATCATCATCATCATCATCATCATCATCTGTAACCCTTTCAATAAACCGGCTTCAACATCACCACCCTGTGTCCTTTGTCTGGAGGAGCCCAATAAA
Organism: Molva macrophthalma; assembly: GCA_027123675.1. Classification (NCBI taxonomy): domain Eukaryota; kingdom Metazoa; phylum Chordata; class Actinopteri; order Gadiformes; family Lotidae; genus Molva; species Molva macrophthalma. The sequence continues at coordinate 1,284,126 of JAOPJO010000124.1, read as the reverse complement.
ACCTAGGTGGAGTGTGGCAGCCACCTAGGTGACATGTAGCATGGACCTTGCTACAATGGGTAGTCTATTAAAAGAAAACGTGAATCGTGCAGTTTTTAGTAAACCATTATAAATTCACCATTAAGTACAAGTGTACTTATGGTCATGTTCCAAAATCCTAATTGAAACTTTTTAAAATTCCAACCCAGAATAAACACACAAGCACACACCTTTTGACAGGGTTAGTGTGAGGTAACATAGGCTCACGAGCTGAGCAGAGCTGATGCTAACCTTACCACACACACACTGGCTATAGCTCGCTACACTACACCAAAATAGTCTAACGTTGTTTACTCTGTTGTTTTTCCAACAAAAATGTGTTACTGTAAAAATGACTGTATAGTTGAACATAGTTTTCACTCTAAAAAGCCTAATGTGTAGACAATCGCAATAACGATTATGTTGTTAGCTAACGTCATACCATGATGATCTAGTATAATCTGCTTTATTCTGGGTGCAATTTGGCAGCCGCCTATGTCCACTATAGGAAGCGCCACCCTTGACTGCCTGTGTTAGCTACACATCTTTCAACTACAGGAAAGGTAATCTCAGTAGGTCATCAGTTGGTCGTAAAAAGTGGGAGTGTCGTACCGATTTTCCAAGCAGGCTTTGCACTATGCTGTTCGGTTTATTAGTGTGGAACTGTGGAACTGTGATAATTAGCTAAATGAGCTCAATCACCTCGTATCCAATGAGGTGATTATGAGACAGAGTCAGCAGAACACCAGCAAAGCAGAATATAAACTGCCAGGGATAGGATTATTACCCTATTACACACCAGTGGAAACCAGAGTGTGATCCTAAACATATCTTTAGCATTGGTAGCCTCTAGCTGTGAAGTTCTGGCTTGGCTTCACACACACACACACACACACACACACACACACACACACACACACACGTCCCACTACGGTTGGATCTGTTTGTGGTTGTGTGGTTACAGAGTCTCAGAAGAACCTGACCAGCAGCATTGTGATTGGGTGGACTCGCACGCAGGTGCCCAGCTCACTTTGATCATGTCCCCACCATGACGGTCCTCATTAAGCCGTCCTTTGTTAGCGAGCGTCATGTGCTTGACGAGCAGGCCTGCCGCCTCATCAATATTCATGTTGTCCTACATAAAAAGCGAGAGAGAGAGAGAATACCATATTTGGTCAACTGCAGGTGGGTTTGGCTGTGACATTAAACAAAACAATGTAGGTAACACTTTGCAATAAGGATATATTAAATAACCATTACTTAACATTAGTTAATGCACCAATGGTGCAATTTACCAATGGTGTTCATGTTTGCTTATTGTGTTCCTGTTTACTATTGGTGTTCATGTTTACTAGGTGTAATGTTGTTCATGTTAACTGAGGTATTCATTTATACATCACTTGATAGACCAGCATCCCTAACCCCTATGCTAATGATTTATAATAATGCTTATTACTGCATCCATTAATGTTAATTCATGGGGAATTAATGTACCCTTATTGTAAAGTGTTTCCAAAATATATATTTAAGAGCTGAATAATGTTTACTCTAAAGAAAGTATGTCCAAACAGTTTTTTGTTGTCTTTAAAAGGTTCTGAATTTTGACTTTTTCAGCTAGTTTGTGTTAATGATTAAATCGCCATTTTATGAGTGCAGAACAGAAGCAGCCAATATACATGTGGTGAACTCTAATTGCCCATAAAGAGTTGGTTTTACACACTCACACTCTCTCTTATGCACACACACACACACACAGACGCATACACACAAACACAAACACACTATCTCTCTCACTCACTCACACACACGCATGCACACACACATACACACACACACACAAACACACACAAACACATTCTCTCTTTCTCTCTCTCTCTCTCTCTCTCTCACACTCACACACACACACACACACACACACACTCTCTCTCTCTCTCTCTCTCACTCTCACACACAAACACATTCTCTCTTTCTCTCTCTCTCTCTCTCTCTCTCTCTCTCTCTCTCTCTCTCACACACACACACACATACACACACACACTCTCTCTCTTTCTCTCTCTCTCTCATACTCACACACACACACACTCTCTCTCTCTCTCACTCTCACACACACACACACACACACACACACACACACACACACACACACACACACACCTTGGCGGAAGTCTGGATCCATCCCAGGAATCTGTTCTCCTTACAGAAGAGGTCCAGGGAGGGCCCCAGCAGCGGGTCTCTCAGCTGTCATATCCCATTTGTTGGCCAGCAGTACAGCAGAGATGGGGTCTATGTTCTCCAGGTAAACCTTGCTGTCCATGTCCCTCTTCCAGTCCGTCACAGCCTGCAGCGTGGAGACATGCCGGGAGACTTTGAACACCACCAGTGCCCTCATCGACTCCTTCTCTGGACATCCTCCTAAAACGCTCCTGGCCTAGGGGCAGAAAGGGAGGAAGTCGAGATTTTAGAGTTTCAATTCCTTACACTTTGGACATCCTCCTAAAACGCTCCTGGCCTTGGAAGGAGAAAGGGAGGAAGTTCAGATTTTAGGGTTTAGATTACAATGTTTGTGGGGAACTATGTCCTTTTTGGTATTTTGAAGTGGATGGATTTATTTTGCAGCAGACTTAAGTTTGATTCTTTATTGAAATGGCCAAGACTGGCCAAGGTTTTCAGAATATGAATTTTACGAAGTTCCCTTTTTGATTCCAGGACTATAGGCTAAAATATATTAATATTTTGCAGTTGAAGTGGAAGGAGCTAAAAGGATCGAACTCAACGTAATCCTACGTTTCTATATGGACAGTGTTTGGTAACACTCAACAACGTTGGTGGTTCACTATGCAGGCACTAAACTGGGAGACTTTCTTTATTCAAGGGCCCCTTTTTTTTATTTTAAAACCAGGTGTGAGGTTGATCTGTCATTAAATTACAAGCCATTTCAAAATCTATCCACTGGTGACATCCCAAATGGGAGTGTCCACAAAGATGTTTAATGGATAGATCAACTCCCGTCTTCACACCTAGTGGTGAACTAGGGGCCTTGAACGCCTTAGTGAGTGACTAATAAGAATCACAATTAACTATAAACTGGAACAAATTGGATGGGTAGCCGTCATGTCACACTGACAATAAACAAAACAGGTTTTTAAGCTTATTTGAAACTGAATGGAAAAAAACATACATGGAACGATACATGGAAAATGTATAGGGAGGGATCTGTAGTGAAAGTGTTAAAAAGTGTTATACAACAATCCTTAATTATGGGCATCAAACCCATACGTAGGGCTAACATCAAACGACAATAAGCGTTACATAAACAGGTCTCTGGTTTTATAACTGGGAGATTGCAGACAACACTAGAAACCCGGTCATAGCATCACAAACATATTTTAGTAGGACCGCTGCCTCCGAGATTACAGTGGGGCTAATTTGGGTACCTAATAAGCATGAAGCACTAGGCTATTTGATTGGACTTTGAAATAATTCCAGCCGTAAATCCATTTAATACAAAAATCACGTAATGACCCAGATTAAAATGACAATAAAATCGCTGTTCAAGCGATCACCTGCGATATCCCAGAGCTGCATTCTCAGTACGGTCCCGGCGTCCCATTCAATTGATTTCAGAGAGAAGTCAACTTCAACGGTTGCTTTGTATGTTTGGTCGAAGTCTTTGTTGATATAGCGCCTGATAATGCTGGTTTTCCCAACGCCAAGGTCTCCAATGACTATAACTTTTATATAACGTTCAGTGCAAATAGACGATAGCGGACGTCCTTCCATATTACTGTCAAATCACTTCAGACGCGCTCAACAATTCTACACATCCTGTGTTTGATTACCTTGTGTTTTGTAAATCTGTTTCGAAACAAAAACTATGACTAAGTCCATGGTTGTAAAAACCAACGTCCGTACTCATAGGCCTAAGTTATATTTAGAGGCCTACTGAGCATACTGCAAAGCAAAGCCCTATAGGCCTATATAATATTATAGTTTCCTTCCCGGCATAGAAGACAGGACACCAAGAAAAAAAAATATTTTAATTGACTCCAATTAAATCTATTCACTACAACAATGTTTCCACTGGCAAATTCTTTGCTTCTTATACTTTAAGGCAACGCCCATCAAAATAATTTGTTAAATGATACAATAATACTACAACACATCAATTCAGAGGCTTTTAAAGTTTAAATATTGAGGAAGATGAATTCAGTGCACAGATTACAAACACACAATATACTTACAGGTTAGAACCCTGATGAAATATGTCTGTTGTAATGCAACTACAAGAGATAATAATAACAAAATATAACACACAATTCTTACATTCACAAAACATGGCCTTTCAGAATAATCATATACAATCATCTTGCGAGTTATTAGACCACTGATTATAAAAGATAGAAAGTTAGAAGACTAGAAATGGGCTACATTTAAAAAACAGAAATATAATACTTGGATGGTAAGAATGTGGCACTTTGAGATGTGTTGCTACAGTACGTACTGATATAATATATTTAAACACCAGCTACTGTACAGGAAAGTGTAGAAATTTACACATTTTCTCCTTTGACCACAAATTAGGATCTTTCAAAATCCCTACTTGAACACTGTTATCAACATTTTGCCCTTTATAACTTAAAGTTGTATTATTATATATTTTTTTACAAAGTATACAGTTAACTATCTGTAAGATTAAAAGTTTAAAAGGTTTCCCCAAATCAAGTCGCTGGAAACTGTATGGCATTACAAACAAACTGTTTGCGTAATGCGTAATGCGTTTCCAGTGCTTGTTGTTTTAGCATCTACTGAACCAAGTTAATATTCTAGTTACTACTCCTGTGCTATTAATATGTATCAAGTTCACGCAAAAGACATAGACGCCCTTAGCTTGTTGGTCTATAATAAGCACAAAGTCAGATAAAAGCTTAAGTAAGTAGAAATAGGTTTCGACAGGCAGAATTTCTTAACAACGTAGGTAACATCAAGAACAGAAACAGTCAAATATTCAAACTTACACCCGTGTATCTGTTTAAGTACACTAATAACCAGTAAAATAATGAATCAAGGTGCATGAAACACCCCTTTAGCCCAGGACCTGCTTAAACACGATCGAACACAACACGGATGATTAATAAAACAACGCAACATATCGCACGCCACCGCCGTGCCACTCCTGTGCCCCCGCCACCTCCACCACCAAGGGGGGGGGGGGAAAAAGCAACCATCCCGTTGCCACGGTTACAGAGTGGAGGAAGTCTGTTTGTAGTCTCTGAGGATGACGGCGGCGTACGGCACGTTCGGGGGGGTACACAAAACGGACTCGGACACGGGGGAGTTGGGGAAGGGGCTCTTGGGGGGGGCCACGCAGTCGCGGAACGGGGAGGGGGGCATCAGCGCCATGGGACTCCCAGCCTCTATGGCCAATTTGAGCTGAGCCACCTCGTCGTCCTCCTCATCCTCCTCCTCCTCCTCCTCCTCCTCCTCATACTTATACTCCTCCCCATCCGCATTCCCCTCCCCCTCCTCCTCCTGCTCGTGAATCTGGGCGTTGTTGTACATGTACCCCCGGAGGAGGCCGAACTGCTCGTTGTCCACCTCCTCCTCCTCCTCCTCCTCCTCCTCCCCCCGCACCGCTGAGGAGGTGGGCTCCCCCCCATACGGGTCCACTTGCGCGGGGAAGCCCGGGCGCTGCTGGCCAAGGTGGGCCCGCGGGTAGACGGGGGCGCCACCGCTCTCCGCGGGCTCCCCCTCCTGCACGTGGGCCCTGAGGAGGTGCTGGGGGGGGAGGCCCGGGTGAGGCTGCAGGAGGAGGTGCTCGGGGGCGTAGAGGGGCACGCCGGCCCGCGTGCCGGAGGCGGCCTGCTGCCCGCGGGGGGTCATGGTGGTGGGCGGGGCGTCGGGGGAGGGGGGGTTGCATCTAAGCGTTTCTAGGCTCTCGTCCTCCTCCTCTGCCACGTTGTACAGAGTCTTAGTGCTGAGTTCTGAGAGCTCCAGGCCTGCGCTATGGTAGGCGTTAGTTAAGGGCCTGATGACAGCCGTCTGATTGGAGCATACGTCCTGTCTCTTCACATGCACTGACAGTCTGTGCCACATGTGATCCCCCTTTGGAGGATGCCTTGCACCTGGTTCAGACCATGACACAGACTTTCCATTAGAACTATGAACAGAATAAAGACGGTCGTTATTGCACAGGAACCCAGAATGGTGGAGACAAATACAGCATTTCTGGTTCATGGAAGAAAAAAAAAAGATATTGTGTGTGTGTGTGTGTGTGGCTGAACTCGATGGAGAGAGCTGAAGGCTTAAAAAGGTTTTGTTTTTTGTCTACAGTGAAAGTTACACGTATAGTTAGTGACAAAACAACCAAACCTCTATTTGAATTAAATTGTAATAATTACACTTATTATATCACGTGTGTGTGTGTGTGTGTGTGTGTGTGTGTGTGTGTGTGTGGCACTCAGGGACGCTCAGTTTCAGCGGAGATTAAAAAACTAAAATGGCCATGCAGTTAGTGTCTGAGCACTGACCAACATTCACCGCTAGCGAGACACCACTACAAGTGTCTCCGTCAAATTACAGTTAGACAACAGGTGCCCATTGGAGTGAGAATCACAGTACGCCCTTTGAGTGCCAATTAGCAAGCATGTCCCTGAGCAGGGATCTCGCACACACACACACACACACACACACACACACACACACGCACACACGCACACACACACGCACCCTCAATTCCCCGGGTTAGAGAACCTACCTGCCGTTCCCTGTGTTCTTCTTCCTCCTGAACATGTTCAGGAAGCTGTTGCTGTGGCAAGCGATCTTGCCGTCGCCCACGTGCATGCGCACCACGTCAGAGGTGGTGAAGGCGCTGCGCACGTTGCGCTCGGGCTTGGCCAGGATGATGTACATCTTGGGCGTGAACATGCAGCCCAGCGCCACCGTCACGCTCAGGCTGACGGAGAAGGACGTGGTGATGATCTTGTAGTTGGAGCCGAAGTAGATGGGCACGAAGGCCAGCCAGATGATGCAGGTGGTGTACATGGTGAAGGCGATGTACTTGGCCTCGTTGAAGTTGGCCGGCACGTTGCGCGTCTTGAAGGCGTAGTAGGTGCAGCTCATGATCAGCAGGCCGTTGTAGCCCAGCGGCGCCACCATGCCCACGTTGCTGGTGTTGCAGATGAGGAAGACCTCGCGGATGCTGGGGTAGGACTTGACGGGCTCGGGCGGCTCCAGGATGATGAGCGTGATCTCCAGGGACAGCTGCACGCTCACCAGCAGCGAGGCGATCACCACCTGGGCCCAGGCGCTCATGAAGCGGGGTTTGCGCGTGCAGATCTTCTTCTTGCTGCCCGCCAGGATACGCGCGATGCGGTTGGTCTTGGTGACCAGCGCCGAGTAGCACATGGCGGCGGACAGGCCCACCATTAGCCTCTGGAGGTAGCAGGACACCACGGTGGGCCGGGCGATCAGGGTGAAGGGGCACAGGTAGCCCAGGAAGATGCCCGCCAGGATGATGTAGCAGAGCTCCCGGCTGGAGGACTTGACCACGGGCGTGTCACGGTACAGCACGAAGATGAACGCCACGAAGGAGGTGATGAGGATGCCCACGCAGGAGAAGACCACCTGGATGACAGACTCGGGGTTGCTCCACTCCAGGTAGCGCAGCGTGATGGGCTCACAGCCTGGGTGAAGCAGGAGAGGAGGGGAGAGGAGAGCAGGGGAGAGGAGGGGAGAGAAGCAGAGTGGAGGGGAGGGGAGAGGAGAGGATTGGAGGGGAGAGGAAAGGAGGGGAGAGGAGGAGAGAAGTAGAGGAGGGAGGGGAGAGAGGAGAGAAGGAGATGAGTAGAGAAGAGAGAGACGAAGGGAGTGGAGAGGAGAGGAGATGAGGAGGAGACGAGAGGACAGGAGAGAAGAGAAGAAAAGAGGAAGAAAGGGGAAGGAGGAAAGAAGAGGAGAGGAGAGAAGAGAATACAGCAAAATAGAAGAAAGCAGAGCGGAACATAAGAAAGGAGAAGCGATGATAGAAAAGAGGAGATGAAAGATCAAGAGAAAAGAGGATAGGAGAGAGAAGAAGAACCAGAAGAAATAAATGAGGAGACTATTATGATGAGACTATTATGATGACTATTATGACTATTACTTTTATGATCCGAAGCTCATAAAAGTTTTAAAGCTCAAGTATCACCCAGTACGAGGCTCGATGAATCATTATATTCTATATGAGAGAAACCATTGAGACCAGTTAGGTCCCAACAAATGAACACTCAAACGCATTTCAATATATTCTATGTATGCAGTATAAATATATATATAAATATCGAAGCTACTTCCACTTCCTCTAAATTCCTCCACAATTGTTCCAATAAGCAGGAGCCTGCGAACCCTGAATCCAGTTTTAGTCAAACACCTCAAGACCTAAAGTAGGTTTCCAGCACAACTAAAAATACCCCCCCACCGCGCTTCTAGTCGGCCAGGGACGGGCCTGGCTACCGAGAAGAGGCCGACGGAGCGGGACAAAGCAAACCCCTGCGTGTGTTTTATCAAAGTAGGGGAGGAAGCCGTGTACGTTTCCCCTTTGTACGCAGCCCAAAAGGTCAAGGACACTCCTTCAATAGTTCCCTAAGATGTTCAATGACAACCTCAACGAAATAAAGGGGTTTTAGATCTTCGTCCCGCCTATTTAACGCTGCATTACGGAGAAGTGGGACGGGATTGTTCGGTTACGTCGACTCTTCCAGTCCCTCAATGCACTGCACCACGAACGCTCCCCCCCCCCCATATGGACTCGATCGCAAACGGAGCGGAACTAGAAGAGAAAAAAATAAAAAGGGAGGAGATGGGGTGCGGAGGATGGGGTTTGGGAGTGGAGGAGGAGGAGGAGGAATCCTATTAAGAAAGTGTCATGTCTTTGAGGAGCGCTGAAGGCTTTTTGAAAGTGGGTCAGAGAGTGGGTGTGCGTGAAGTAGGCTCTGCTCTCGGGCTAAGCGGCGAAGTTGATGAATGGCCTCCCGGTGCCATGGGAGCGCTTTTTGGAGAAAATAGGGTGGGAAGCTGTGGTGTGTCAGGTGAACCGGCGCCGCAGAACAATCTCGGCAGCGGAGCAAACTTGAGGAGGTGTACAGTACACACGCTGTCGAGGAGGAAGGAGGAGGAGGAGGAGGAGGAGGAGGAGGAGGAGGATGGAGAAGGAGGAGGGCTCTTGGAGGAAACTTTTTTGTCAGGAGTCATGCCTTGGGTGGTGGGGGCGGGGGGGGGCACTATTTACTCGTTTAGCAGACGCGTCTGTCCAAAGCGGCTTAAAGTGAATTCATATACATGTACTTCACAAACAGGCGGGGGCAAGGTTTGGTTACCGTACCTTCTAGTTCGTCATTGGGCCACCAGCCCAGGTCACAGGCCTTGCAGGTGAACTCATCCTGGACAAACTCGTTGTCTTTACACGCCGTGCAGATCCAGCAGCAGCTCACCTCGCCCTTCCTGATCACCTGACCCACAAACACACAGAAGAGGACATCCTCTTACACCTGCTAACAAGCAGCCATCCTGAAGATTAGTATAGCATTTCATTTTTTAATGTGGAAAGCTCAGAGTACCCTTTCAACTTTCTAGGATCATATGTCCTAATAGTTGTCTAGTAGAAGTTGGAGCTTAAACTTAAAGGTTCGCATATCAAAAATAAATGTATGTAAAATGATCCAAAAATGATTCGAAACATTGCTGGGATGAGAAAAGATAGGGTATGACCTATACAAGAAAAAAAGAATAAAAATAAATGTAAAACTAATTATTGAAAGGAAGGAAAATTACCGAAAACAGTGTCGGTAGAACAAATTCATGAAGGTAGACCTCCTTTAATCCTAATACTGACGCTGTTTTGATTCCTTTTTGAGTGGTTTTGCATTCACGCATTGATGTTTTTCTTAAATAAGCTATACCCTTAATTTTCCTAATCCAACGCAGTTTGGTTTCCTTTTTGAGTATACAAGCAACACTTCCGTACCTTGATGTCGCCCTTGGAGCAGGGCTCGCTGCAGACGGAGCGCACCATCTCGCTGCGGTTCATACGGATCATGTCGTCGTCAATGCTCAGAAGACCCTCATGCCACGAGCCCACATTGATGTAGTCGTAGACCCCCGGGTCCACCTGCCGCAGGTTCATGATCTCGTACCTGGTGGAGGGGGGGTAACAAGAAAAAGGATTAAAAGGGTGATTAGTATACAGATGATGAAACCTGAAACAGGACTGGACAAAACAAATCTGTTAACCTATATTGTATTACTGTATTACTCTCCTCCTCTCCTCTCTCTCCTCCTCCCCTCACCTATCTCCTCCTCCCCTCTCCTATCTCCTCCTCTTCTCTCCTCTCTCCTCCTCTCCTGTCCTCTCTCCTCCTCTCCTGTCCACTCACCTCTCTCCTCTTCTCCTGTCCTCTCTCCTCCTCTCCTGTCCACTCTCCTCCACTCCTAATCTCCTGTCCTCTCTCCTCCTCTCTTCTCTCCTCCCCCCCCTCCTTATTCCGATTGCTGCTCTATATTTGTGTTTGTTGTTTGTTGTTGTCTGTTGTTTTTTCACTTACTCACAACTTTTTGAATTCTTTACAATTGCTCGGATGTAACTATGATGCAATGCAAATAAATACATAAATGGCCTACTACCCTGGCTAATGTTGTGTTCTGCACTTCCTAATTTCACAAACTTGCTCGGTGAAAGGCCCGGTAGTGTGACGTCACGCAGGAACGCGTGGCCGTACCTGCCGGGGGAGTCCCCGTTCTCGTCGAACCAGATGTCCTCCCCGGACACGCCGGCGAAGGTGGTCTTGAGCAGGGCGTCCAGCAGCTGGCTGCCGTCCACGGGGTCCATGGCCTCGCAGAGCCCCGCGTTGCGAGGACACAGGCGGCGGTGCATGTCGTGGAGGCCGTGCGCCATGGCGTAGATGGCGTTGATGACGAAGCCCATCTTGCTGTCCTGGACATAGTTGTCCTCCAGACTCTCGTAGCCTACCGATACAATAGTGACATCATCATGTTATTAGTAATAATAATGAAGACAACGCTCTTCCCTGATTTGACCTCCACTACGCAAGCGTTAGCAACGTCGGCTATGCGGTGCGGTGTGGATGAGGGATTACGGCGTAAGTAGGCCCTGGGGTCGATTACGGTGTAAACAGTATGGTACAGAGGAGGGCTTTGCGTGTGTTTATTTTCATTACAGAGGAGTGATAGGGTCTCACAGTAAGCATCACTGAAACCCCGGGCAACGGGGAAAGGCTTTTTGACGCCGCCGTAGAAACCAGGTCCAGTTCCATGGGAGAGACGGAGCTCTGTCTCTCTTAGGAGGAAAACCACTACCATGGAACTGGTTTCTATTTCATCATGGCTCCGGCTAGCACTTGAAACACCACGGCCGGGGGGGGGGGGTGTATCCGAGCGAGGGAAGAAGCACTACATATCATTTATTCAAACCTTTTCTCACTTTGTGCGACCTCTCTCCTATCCCCCTAGGCCCTCCTCAGACGAACAGGGGTGGGGTCAATGAGTCAAGCATGGTTGGTTCTCGTTGGCCTTCACTTGATCTCCAAACACGCCTGATCAATTCAGTGTAATGCAAGCTAGAGAGCCGGGGCAAAGCACACGCCGTTCTCGTGGGGACCACCAGCTTCCTCCTGCTGGGCCGACGTCTGTAGCGTTCAGTCCAGTGAGTAGAGAGCGTGTGGCAAAGGACAATAAGCATAGCATTCCCAGGGCAGAAGCAATAGCTCGCTTGGTAGATGACATACGACGCACATCATCACTCTTAATAATATAGAGGGGTGTTCTATAAGAGCCAGTGTGTTTGCCGTCCCTCCAAAGCCCTGCTACCGTTCCATGCGGCGCTCATGAGGACAGGAGCACTCCTTATTAGGGGGAATTCAAATGTCATTCAAATGGATGGGACGAAAAGCTCAAGGTATTGGCGTAACTGCTCCCATTGATATCGCCTAGTAAAGTGGGCAAAGAAGAAGCAAAGCGAATTAAAGATTAAGAAATATTTAAATAAATAACAGATAGCTGAAGGAGTGGTGGGATGATGAAAATAGATATACGAAGCAGCCAGAACATTTCAGATCACTACATTGGTATCCTTAGCATTGTTATCCCTTTTTAAGTATGATCGCGTAGTAGTGTCCACTTAGCAGTTAGTTTCAAAACTTTGACATTGTAATGCAGAAAGTAGAAGGGCCATCTGCCCTCTCACTCCACCTTCTATGCAACATTTTCTCCCCAATCTTTGTTAGGTGCACCGTGCTCAATCCCAAGGAAAGCAGAACATTTTCCCTCGTTTTTTAAATGGGCCGGCATTCTTTTTCAAATGGACGCGGAGAGACAAATTGGCTGCTTGCGTGGCAAGGTCACACGAGTGAAGTAAACTAAATCCGCCATTCTGCTTGTATCCTACCAACTTGAAGTACCAGATAGTGTACTTGAACAGTGTTTCTCAAATGGGGGTACTTTTAAGGATTTCAGGGGGTACTTGAGAAAAAAAAATAAAATATGAGACCTTTTTGTTTTTCTCGTATTGGTTATGAACCAATTGTAAAATAATGCCACCATCAAAAGAATGTGTTGAATCTGAATACCACCTTAATAAAATATAATAAAATCTGAAAACTACAAGTTTGGTAAATCTTTCTACGTATTCGCACCAACCATTTAATGTTGACATGTTTACACCAAATAATATGCACATACATTACTTATATTACATTTGATTTTTTCTGCTCCAAAATATTTTGCACTGGCAAAAGGGGTAATTGGCTGAAAAATATCTGAGAGTAGTAGTACATTAATAGTACATTAGTAAATTCGGAAAACTAGACTTAACTAGATGATGAACTGTTCTGTTGAACAAAAACAGTTCACCAGTTAATCCAGTGACAGGGTGTGTAGGGTAACGGGTGGGAAGGGGGGGTTTGGCAGTGTTGAAATTGAGCATCAGATGTGACCTACTTTGCAGCACTTTTGTGGTGGAGTGTATCCTAGCGCTGTGAACCATGATGGAGCAACACACAGCCTCACGCGGTGAAATATGATGTTTCCGTCATGGTGAGTTATGGTTTGTCAGCAGCATGCAGCCTGGGACATACTGTCTCTCAACTACAGTGAGGCACACATAAAGAGTGAACGACAGCTCGACGACCACCCGATTCTAAATCTCAGCTATTTCAACGCAGTTCCTGTCGCACAGACTGCAACATCATTTGGGGGGGATGGGGGGGGGGATGGGAATAATCCCTGCAGAATTTCAGAGGCTTGATTTTTGTGGTTTGACTGCTCTGTCAAACCACATGCAAAATGAGCTAGTTAGCACCTCACATTAGTGTTATTGGGCTGTTTGTATGTTTTAACAATCATAGAACCAGACACTGCTTATTTAGCATCGAGTAGATAAAGTAGATAAAGTAGTGTTCTCAGATCTCACCACGGTGAATCAAACCCAAATATGAAAACATCCCAATAGCTTTATATATATATATATATATATATAAAGAGGTCAACTGAAATTAAGTAGATCATTTATTAAGTTGATAGTATTTCATTTTAAATGACCTTTCGAAAAATGAATGAAAATGACATAAATGTAATTATTTTGCCGTGTACAAGTTAGAGTTAATGTCAGTCGACCTCTGTGTATATCGTAGTGAGGTGGGAGACGGGGTCCGTTTGGAACTGTACACTCACCATCCTGGAGTTCTTCACAACAAAAACAAGAACATAAGAACATAACATCACATACAAAACAACAGTGATGGCAGTACAATAAAACAACAACAGCAACAACGTCTTCGGCTAACTCATGAGGACAGGAGCACTCCTTATGAGGGGAAATTAAAAGGTCATTAAAATGGATGGGACGAAAGCTCAAGGTACTGGCGTAACTTCTCCCATTGATATCGTGTAGTAAAGTGGGTAACGAAGAAGCAAAGAGAATTAAAGATTAAAATATAGTTCAATAAATAACAGATAGCTGAAAGAGTGGTGAGATGATGAAAATAGATATACGAAGGACATTGGGTCTTGGTATCTTTAAAAAGAAATCTTGGATTTAAAATGATCTTTTAATCACCAAAGCATGCATTCTTTTATATTTACGTTCATCAATAAAGTTAGTTCATTCAAATTTACCCCTGTTTTATTCTCTTTGTATTTGAAATTTGGCTCATGACCTTAGTTTGAAAAACGTAAATATATTATATAGGGGAGTATTTTGAAGAGCAACCAAGCAGTACAATAAAACCATTACCAAACACAGGCTATGCAAATGCTGCCACTGATTGGTTCATTTTAGTGTCAAGGGACATCACTGCGCCAACATGAGCCAATCAGAAACAGAATTTACGTTTCACCAGAGATGGTGCTGTCCCTGCGATTACATTTTAGTGTTTGGTTATGCTTGTAAAATAACTAAAGTAATTAAGTTAAAATTAACTAAATAATAAAATAAAAATAACGTAAAATTGTATTAAATAAAATAAATCCTTTTTTGGGGTGGGGAAACGTGCTTGATGAGCATTGTGTCAGGGGACCAACCAACACAAGCTAAGGCATTTGCTGTCATCCCTTGCGAGTGCAGAAGTGAAAAGAGTTTCATTTTTACCTAGATCATCTTCTGTAGAGCAGAATGTCCCACAAATGAACAGTATAAAAAAGATACGTATTACTAGATATTGTTTGACTAGACTAGAAAATAAGAGTTCCGATGTTCAAAAAAAACAAAAAACGTTACTAAGCGTTTTTTATGTTACGATGTTATGTCTCCGGGTCACTTTAACACAATCACAACAGTAGTACAAAAAGACAAACCACACGTAAGACAAAAGCCACAGGAAATCGTCCAAAATCTGTTGAAAGGACCTTATGCTATTCACCTGAGCAGTTTCGGGCATAGTTGAGGTTCTCCAGAGGGTGTCCGTGAAGGCGGCACTGGAAGCGGTACTGCCAGAACTCGGGGAACCACGGGTTCCGGGTGTTGGTTTGCAGCCGCAGCTTCAGGAAGTAGTCGTCGAAGGAGGTCACCTCCTCCGACTGTAGCTTCACTGTGATGCCTCCCACCGCCTCCTGCTCATACTCCTCCACCACCTCGTCCCTGTCGGCCCAGCCGTCGCTGCGGGGACAAGGGGGACAGGCAGCGATGGCTACTACAGTATGTGGTGATACAGTCCTCTGTTGTCGCGGAGACAAGGGCAGGGCAGGAAGTGATAGATACTACAGTCTGCGGCGATACAGTCGACTGTTGCTATGGAGATGAGAGCGGACAGAAAATTATGACCACAGTCTGTGGCGATATAATCGACTGTTGCCTAGGATACCAATGCAGGAAGTGATGGCTACAGTAATACAGTAAACTGTTAAATTATGTTGTAGGGCTTTAATAAAGACTTGCAAAACTGCCCGAACATTTTGAATTCACGTTAGAATAAAAATATCTGATATAATAGGCTTTAGGAAAAAGTGATATTCGACCACAAATCTTAACCATATAATACAGGCTAAATATGGTTCAAGATCTTCAGGTCCAGAGGCAGTTTCTCTTTCTATTTCCTCCAATCGCCTTGATTTTACAGGGCTCGGACTGCTCTAAAGACGTTCTCCAAAACCACAGATGCAGTCACAAGTCCGGTGAGAAATCACAGGTTTTCGGCCTGTGGCGTTACAGACTGGGTGTGAAGATCTGTTGGCCAGATCAAGTGGGACGTGGACACATAGAGAAACAGACAAAGCATTATTGAGTGTAATGGATAGATACTGTTAGATAACGTTAACTGTGTCCATAGCCATTCTTTGTCCATAACCATTTTGCCATTTGCACACCAGCACATGTTTTATTTAACACCTTAGGTTTTCTTTGTTTTTTTTTCTAGATTTATATTGTATATTTAATTTGTTTTTATTAATCCTGTGCGGTTATTTTTTGTATTTTGTACATTGTACATATTTTCTCTATTCCACCAAAACAACAACATGACACATTCTTCGGGAAAATGTACCTGGCAATACATCTCAATAATAGTCAATCAATAAATTCAATAAATGAATCAATAAATGAATCATTGTGATACTGATTCTAAAAAAAGCTAGTTGTGAGGGACTGGGAAGGTAGCCAAACTCTGTCCGGCTCTGCCACCAAGTAAGAAGGATGCTTTGTTAAGGATTGTCAGGTTTGTTAGTCACCTTGCTAAAGGGAACCCATCCAGGACCATTCATATGGGATTTGGACCATGAAGACACAAGTTCTTGTTGGACTCACAAGGTTCAAACCACACAGTGAATTAACTCCCTTTGCGATTTCCAAGTGCATTGAAATGCTATGATGGTGTTGTATCCCTTTAATTATAAGAGCGAGAAAATAGAGATTACTCATCATCAAAATCAAATAACCTCCTTAAAAAGACAACAACACACAGCAGATGAGTACTACCTCCTTCTTTCTCCGTCTTTCTGCACAAATTAGGAGCGAAAAAATGTGGTGTATATACCGGCAGTAAACGTAGATATTTGTACCCAATGATCAAAGAACATTTTACACCTGAGGGAAATCGATCACCCGGACATCTCTGGCTGGCGCGCGCGGGGATAATATGCATGCTTTTTTTCAATCTGCTGTTTGTTTTTTTAAGAATGAGTTGACCCTGGGTCTCCTGCGCCGGGCCTCAAAGGAAGCGAGCCATCTGGTGCTCAGCGGAGTCCTGCCCCGTCCCTCCAACTCAACCCCTGCCAACAACCCCCACGCCAACGGCATGTCAGCAAACATGGGGCAGTACCACCAATCACACGACACCACAACCACGCAGAGCTACACATGGACAAGATGGGTCTTCATGGGCCTTTGTGTCTTATGGACCAGACAGTGAATATAGGGACATGGAACGTGGGTTGTAAGAAAGAGAGACCCACCCTCCCCTGGGTGGGTGGGTGGATGTATGGCTGAGTGGGGGGGGGGAGGCGACCAGTACCTCTCACTTCTGGACAGGTGTGAGCATGCGCACGTGCTATGTTTCCCGCAATGCTCTAGAAAAAGGCTTGCCTTCTTTTTTTTCTTCCAGCAGTCTCTCCTTGACCCAGAAACAAACATTGTACATACACACTGCAGCATTTCAAAGAGTTGCTTTACCCTTCACAGGGCCAACGCTGGCAGGTTGGTTTCAACAGAAAAGAAAGAAAGAGAGAAAATTATCATTTTCACCTTTTTTTTTTATCATTTGGGGCTTATGGCTACTTTTTTCTATTTCTCTCTCTCTGGCTCTCATCAACCATTGTGAACAAGATGTATTATTCATACTCGCGGTGGTTATTAATAACCATACGGTATGATGCCTCCAAATGCCTCCAACTGTGAAATGTGGGGAGGAAGATGGAGTTCTTATGGCGGTCATTAAAAATGTGTTTCACACACAGTGAGGCGAGGCTCCATCCTATCGAAGTACTTAACAAAAAGCCATCACGTCTCCACTGTTGTGCTAGCTCAGAGACACACGGTTCATTCGTCTCATCAAAACACTCCATTCAGAATCGACCGACTACTATTTTTGATTTATTTCTGTAACCTTTATATTTTGATCACTTCATATTTATTTATTTATTTATATTACTTAGAGTGTAATTCATTACTTTTTGCGTTCCTCATGTCTTGCATTTCTCCTTCTCATTTTGGGGATATTTTTTGCTCATTTCTCTTTTTGTAATGGCTATTACTGTCCTGTACTTTCTGCTGTGACACCCCCAATGTCCTGTCTCAAATGTATAAAGTACATCTAATCTAGTCATCTTTCATCTCTCATCTATCGTATCATATATCTTAATCAGCCTCGCCGAGATTGGGCCTTTAAAATAAGCAAATAAACCAGTTTGTTAAAAACACACAAAACATAGCCATCAATGTCTCTCTTTTTTAGGTTACATCTTCATGGTTGATTGCACTCATTGTTAGTCGCTTTGGACAAAATAAATGCAGTGCGATGTAAACAAGACCCAGGAGGCCTTGGACAGAACGGAGCCACTACGGAGATGAGCTGTCTGGTTCATCGCTCAAGGTGTCAGAGCTTTTTGTAGCTCACGCGTTCCCGCTCATTCATGCTTCTCACACTGGAGGAGCCGTCCCCATGTTAGCCCTGGCTGGCTGTGATCTGACAGGCAGAGGGGGAGATCAGTGTGTGTGGGCCATGCATAATTCATGACAGAGAGGGCCCCCCCCCCCCCCCCCCCCCCCCCCCCCCCCCCCCCCCCCCCCACCCCACCCCCACCCCCACAAAACCAACAACACAAACGCCGCAACACAACAACAAACAACTTGG
>JAOPJO010000124.1:1254176-1265679 GCA_027123675.1 Molva macrophthalma | reverse complement strand
TGTGTTCTGACCGGCAGCGGGGGTGTTCTGTGTGTGTGGGCCATGCATAATTCATGACCGCGAGCCCCCCCCCCCCCCCACCACCACCACCACCACCCAACACCACAGCATCGCCCTCCCGTGGAACAATATAGTCCAAAGAAAAGGGGCAGAAGACAACAGATGTAGTGTTGCGGTTTCCCTGTTGAACGACACCTAAACCTTGAGGAGGACGCCATGACACTCCATCACACAGCTGCGTGGCCAAGAGATGAGCTAGTATCAGGGAGTTGGGGGGGAGAAGGAGCGGTTTAGAGCCATCACTGGCTCAGGGTTGGGGACATTGGTAGGACGGTAACACTTTTTTAAGGAGTGGTCTTTAAGGAGTTAGTCAGATTTGTTAGTCACCTTGTTCCTTCATATGGGATTTGGATCGCGAGCCACCATGACATTGTTATTCTATTAAGCCTTTAAACTGCACTACGTAACTCGTCTACTGCAACAATTTACTCCATTCAAATATAACTGAACTCGAAAGTTTCTCAAGAATAAAACACACCCATGCATCAGTCAATCCATCCAGGAAATCTTTCTCAATAAATTGTCTTATTCTGGTCCACTATTGCCCCCACCACCGTGGGAAAATCTCAGACGACAGTAACTGTCGTCTGAAGACGATACCTATCTGATACCTATGATACCTACCTGTACCTAGAACTCAAGCCACTACAGGTGACTAACGGGAAAACATAGCGCAGGTTTAAACGATGTCCCATTGCATGCCGCGGGGGCAAATACAAATTCTCTAGTCTAAACAAAACGAACAAACAAGTGAAGGAATGAACCAAACAAACAAACAAACAAACAAACAAATGAAAGAAAAAACCCACCTGCCGATCAGGAGGAACTCCCCGGCCACACCCAGCCGCCTCATGGCCATCAGCAGGCCGCGCACCGTCATGCCCTCGCAGAAACACACCACCACACGGGCCTTGGGGAGCCTCTCCCGGAGCTTCCTCAGCAGCCGGTCGAAGTGCCTCTCGCCGGCGTTGCTGTATATCTTGTCGGAGTGGGCGATGCACAAGCCCTCCTGGGACGCCAGCTCCTTGAAGGCATCCATGCCGCTCTCGCCGTAGTTTCCTGCCGGGGAGACAGGAAGTTGAGGCTTCAGCTGAGGGGGAGGAAGAGGAAGTAGAGGCTTCAGCTGAGGGGGAGGAAGAGGAAGAGGAAGTAGAGGCTTCAGCTGAGGGGAGGCAGAGGAAGTAGAGGTTCAGCTGAGGGGGAGGAAGAGAAAGAGAAAGTAGAGGCTTCAGCTGAGGGGGAGGAACAGGAAGTAAAGGCTTCAGCTGAGGGGGAGGAAGAGGAGGTAGAGGCTACAGCTGAGGAGGAGGAAGAGGAAGTAGAGGCTATGGCTGAGGGGGAGGAAGAGGAAGTAGAGGCTTTAGCTGAGGAGGAGGAAGAGGAGGTGGAGGCTTTAGCTGAGGGGGAAGAAGAGGAAGCTGTTGAGTTATGTTTTATAGAGGATTTTGTCTCCGGCTTCATTTTGTGTTTAGAAGAATTTCATTTTCATATTATGATTAAGAGCTAGTGGTTACTGAACACTATACTAATAGATAACGTATACCAGTTTAAATGAAGGGTAGCATAATGTTCCCAACGTATTGACATTTACCTGTTTGCGTTTTCCTCTAGCTTTGGTGACCACTCTGATCATAGTCTATTTCTGATGAAGTTATATATTACTTGAAATGAAAATGGTCAGCCCCCTGAGAATAAGATTTCTCATTGACAAAGTCCTTACAGCACTGAAACACATTGATGCAACATCAAAGCAAATTAGAAACCGAGAACCTGAATAGATCTGTATCATTCAGATCTATACAGTAGTTCCCCCTACGTTTCTTCTTTCTCTGTGACCCCAAAGCAAGGAAACAATATGTATGTCTGTTCTTCTCTGGGGCTTTTGGTGGTGCCTAAACAGAAGGTTATGATGTCGCTCCGCTGCATGGACTGTCTCCATGGAGACAGATCTTAGTTACCCAAACCGTGCCTCCATCTTTTATAAGGTGCAGTCACTGAATGGATATATAGATATATGGTAGGAAGATAAAAGTAATATCATCAATATTGATTGTCTTCCCAGACTAACACAAGGAAAACACCAAATAACCTTCTCTTCCTCTCTCACTCTATCCCCCGCTCTCTATACCCCATTCTCTCTCTCTCTCTTTCTTTCTCGCTTTTCAAATCAAACACTTCCAACAGCACTAACAAACCAGAGAATGGCCCTCAAAGCTACACACATGCTTACACATGCACATAGGCCAAAGACTGAATTACCTCCTGTATATGGAATATATCTATTGGCCAAAATGAAGCATTCTGAAGAAATTCCATGGAAATAGATTTGAGAAACTCCTACTTATACTTTTTTATTTTGCCCAAATTGTATTTGCCCTATATCTCTCCTGCTATGTCTTCCTATCTTTCTTCCTTAGCTTTGAGTCCTTCTATTCCACCCCCCTTAGCCATTTTCAAGAGCTTAGGGCTAGGGGATGTCATCATACATGCCACTTTTGACATCACTTAAAAACAGTGTGCAGAACTTCTCCTCTCCATAACTCATCCATTTCATTCCTCACCTCTCCACCATGCGAGCCAGTGTGTAGTGAGCGTTACGGCGCCTACTGGCTGCCATGCATCACCCAAGTGGGTGCTACACACTGGTAGTGGATGAGGTTTGACACCCCTCACACACACCCCTCACACTCACACACACACACACAAAACACTCAGTATGTAAAGTGCTTTGGGTATCTTGAAAAGCGCTAATAAATGCAATGACCCATCATTATTATTATTTATTATTATTAGTAATTATTATTATTCTGTCTCGTCTATATCAATACCTATGCCGTCTTACCCTTGCTGGGAAGCCCTTGGACAGTGTGATGAACATCACTGTGGTAAAGGTCTAAACCTGACTTGAAAACGATGTGCAGGGCTGATCTATTCCTCTTAACTCTACGTTGTGTGACTCTCAGTGTAGGGGTCCTTTCAACGCATCGCTCAATGCACCTCACTGGAAAAGAGTCTCCTCTCCATACCTCCTCCATCTATCCACCACTTGCCAACTCCACCCATCAACTCACCCTCGGTGTGCACGGCCGACACGTAGGTCCAGTTGTAGCGCTTGACGATGTCCAGGATGGCACGGGCCTGCAGCGTGTCCGACGGCACCACGCGCAGGAAGTACTTGAACAGCGTCTTGTCGCTGAGGTCGATGCTGGTGGCCGAGTAGGCGATCTGGGGGATGTTGAAGAGCTGCAGCAGGTTCTGCACCTGGATGGCCACGGAGCTGGAGCCCGGCCCGATCACCCCCGCGATGGGCTTCTTGGTGGATGGCGGCGGCTGGCTGTGCGGCACGCCCTCCACGCACCAGCGGCCGCCGTCCTTGTCGTCGCGGATGGAGATGAGCGAGTCGCGGATGAACTCGATGCTCTGCTCCAGGGCCACCGACGAGTGCCAGCAGGAGTCGCGGATCTCGCAGCCCAGCGTGATGTTGGGCAGCAGGTCGGGGTCGGCGTTGATGCGGTCCAGCGCGTGGAACATGGCCTCCACCCGCTGGATGCCGTACTGCTCGCGGATCTCGCCGCACTTCCGCTCCGCCACCTTCTCGGCGGAGGGCTGGTGGTGCACGGAGAAGAGGGCTCCGATGATGATGTCGCCGTCCATGCGGGCCACGAGCCGCGCAGCGGCGCGTGGCACCAGCGACCGCTTGGCGTGGTCGTGGGGCGAGACCAACGCTGCGACCAGGAGGACGGGGAGGTACAGGGCGCCGAGGGCCGTCGGGAGAGTCATATTCCACACTGTGCGATGCGCGTCGACGGTAGGAGAATCATGTCCGCCGGGCGGTAGTAGGGATCCATGGACGCGTCACGTCCCTAGGAGAAAGCTGCGGACTCGATCGCCACGGCTATACCATTAGGCCCTCAGAGGGGTCCTTCTGTGAGAGAGAGACAAGCTGGGTTCATTCCCGTCTCAAGTGGATTCAAGATTTAGTTACTTATTGAACGAATAAGTAAATATATACGATTCTCTCATTAGATTTAAATATCATGGTATAGCCTATGGAATGATGGCAAGCAGCAGAATGTTCTTCTCAATGGCAGAAATAACACAAAGGTTAAACAGATGTATTTTGAGAAACAAATAAAAAAAATTCAATTGAGATCTTAAATCCTCACATAGCCTAAAAAACCATCAATGTCTTTGTTGAAAGGCGATCAAGTCTGAAGATATTTTGTGGAAAAACTAAAATCCACGTTCTAACGTGAATCAAAACTATGCAAAGGCATTCGCCCAGTGCTTCAGCACCATGGACAGCGAACGTATTGCCCCAGTTTAAAGTTAGGGTATCACAAGCAGACTACCGATAACTAGGCTACGTATTCTCAAGGCGTAGTGTAATAGGCTACTGAATAAGAAGCTACAGTCAATCCGCGTCGAATGAGTGAAATGTCATAGTGCATCATAATGTTTACGAGCGTTTGACAGCTTGAGCTGACGGGCAGCAACTTAATCACCGCTAAAACCATGTTCATTGAGATATAATGCTCGTATCAGATTCATGTCGCTCGAATGTGCATATTCAAACAAAGTAGCCCAATAAACACTGCTAGTGATTCGCCATGATATTCATTCACATAGGCATGCGGTAGCTGATTTCATTCAAGTCATGACCTGTATCTGCAAAAACATCTCATTGGCATTCCTAACTTACCTGCATCCAGCTCCCAGATGCACCGTTCCTCTAATGAGCCAGCTTGGACAACAGCTTCTGCGATGGAGCATCTCTCTCTCTTCCCTCTCTCTCTCTATTTCTTCCTCATCTCTCTCCCTCTGCCTCCATCTATCTCTTGCTCTGCCTCCCTCCTTCTCTCCCTCTTTCTCTCTCTCTTAATCTGTCTGCCCCCCCTCCTTCTCTCCCTCTCTCTTTTGCTCTCTCTCTCTTGCTCTATCTCTCGCTGTCTCTCTGCCTCCCTCCTTCCCTCTCTATGTTGATCATCCTTACTTCTCCTCTTCATCACTGCAGCCATAAAACAGGTCACAGTGACTGCAGTGTTCCTGATGACCCACTGTGGGCCTACATCTTACTTGTTTCAGACGTTAACTGAACCTCCCCTCTGTCTCCCCCTGTCTCCCTTCAAACCTAGCATAGTAATAGGCTAGTTTTTGGATCGTGTTTTGAAGCTATAGTTTTGGATAGAACGTCTAAACAACATCGACCAAATTACATCATACATTGATACGTCAAAACTTCGTTGAATTAGTCCCTTCGGATCAGAGTTGGTGAACTTATTTTCACTAGTTTCACCGCCTCATTAAAACATGAAGTGAACCCCAAGTTGAACCACACGGCCGCCCCCACATGGTTTCTAACCGGTATTGCGCCAGAGCGTCAAAAAGCAATCGTATGTTCTTCCAATACCGGAGGCTACAGTTTCAGGACCGCACTCCTATGACCGTCTAGGACCCTAGTTTTTTTGTTTTTGTTTTTACCATAAACACTGGCGAATGCGAGTTAATTATTCCTAAAATAGCATGCAAAGGGAGTCTAGGTAAAGGTCTATATTTATAAATTGCTTATTTGAGCTGTTCAGATGGCTAAGTTTAGGTATTAGGTAGGAGATGGTTACGTTTAGGTGTTGGGTTAGACAAGGTGAAGTGTAGGTATTAGGTTAGAGAAGGTTACGTTTAGGGTTTGGGTTAGGGTTACTTTTAGTATTTGTAGATAGGGTTACATTTAGGTATTAGGTGAGCGAAGTGTTGTATTTCATCCCGTTTTCATGAATTATTATTGGGTTGCTCATGAGATTCATTCACCATTCAAGGAGAAATAAACTCGCGTCCCGAAGGCAGTATCGTGAAAACTAGGGTCCTATAACTGCGTTCCTGATTCTGCAGCCACCAGTATTGCAAGACCGTGCTACAAAGAAAGACGCGTTTCTGAACAATTGCGTCACTTCCGCTGTTTAAAAATGGCGTATAACAACACTCATAGTGGGATGCTGCAGGGCTTCAATTTCTGCAGGAATTATTAGATATTTCCTCATGAATGGATAGCTGATTTTTACGCGTGTGTGTGGTTGAAGACACAAAGAGGTACGGGGCTTTGATGGTTGTTTTGTTACTGCGATGGATCGCGTTGACCCAATACTGCTATGCTAATAGTACATCTATCTATAATACATCTATAATAGTTGCATTAGTTGTTGCAGGGCTGATCACCACAAACAACTTTATCTTCTATGAAAACATGCTTTTTTCAATAACGATATTGAGTTATAACCTATGAGAATACATTAACGTTGTTATGGCGCTTGCAATTGTTAGCCGAATGTATAAACAACTGTCCTTAACTGACTAAAGTTTACAACTAAAAACACTGGGCGTCAACATAGGATAGTCAACATTATCGACATTTATATTTTGCTCTATTGTTGTAACCCATATAAGACTAAAACCTTATAAAAACGTCCATACACCATCTTCTCTAACTTTTGCAACCTGTACGATTCAACTGACTATACTACATCTGTAGTAGCTGACCTTCGGTTGTTATCATCATTATTTTGTAGTATTTCAGAATGAGCAGCAGGAGAAAACGCGCTCCCCCGGTCAGGGTGGACGACGAAGCCAAGAAGAAGCTGAATTGGAACATGCTTGAGGATCGCCAGAGGGAGTGTGAAGTCCTCGAGATAGACGAACCGATGCCGAGCTGCTCAGCAACACCAGCACCCGTGTGCTCCCTTTTTACCCCCGGCGGATCCGTAGCGATCCCAGAGCGAGGGGAGGAAGACGAGGAGCTCCCCGGGACCACGGTCGCTTCGTTGTCAGCCTCTCTGTCGCTCTCGGTGCTTCCCACTTCGACGCTAGCTCACGTCTGGAAGTCGCTAATAGGCGAGTTCAGCCTCAAACCTGCTCGGGTCCCCAATTTTGACTGGGAGCAGGGAGCTTTTACCCTGCGCAGGACTGGACAGCAGGTGTTTCTCAGTTACTCGAGCCAGGAGGAGAGCTCTGGGGAGCCGGGGAAAGCCACAGAGGAGAAGCAGAAGGAGGAGACTGTCTGTACCCTAGAGCACAGCCTTAGTAGCATTCAGTTGGAGGACCTGGACTGGCTGCAGAAGAGAGGGGTGGTACAGCTCTGTCACCAGACCAAAGGAGAGGCCATCAAGGTACATTTACCTCAGAATAAAAACAGGTACACTGGTTGTCAAGTTAGCAGGATTCAGGGTCACACACTGGATACTTAAATGAGAGTCATTGGTCATCTGTCAAAAGGTTATATAGGATTTGGCAAGACATTGGGATTTGCAGTTTACAAAATAAATATGTATTGATAATATTAAAGGAAAGAAAAATGATATAATGTAATAAAATACAATATAATAAAAAGAATAGAATAGAAGCATCATCTTCGATTTAACTGTTGTATGGTGATAACGACACGTCTTGCATGAGAAGTGTTTATACATGTATGTTAAGTATTTCTATCTTTGCCTCGTGACCGACTCTTTGACACGGCAGGTGGGGATATACCTGCTGGAGGCGGGGCTAGGCAAGCCAGAGTTCCTGGGTGAGGGGAATGCTAGGCTAAAGAAGGCTAATCAGCTAATGCAGAGGCTAATGGAGTATTTCTATGACTTCATTATACCAGGTAAGATACCGCAAATACCCTACAAATGTTTGTTACGGCTTATGCTCAAGGGAATGCAGTTGCTTGAGTTCAACACCCCCCCCCCCCCTTTAGTTACACACACTCACTCTCTCTCTCTCTCTCTCTCTTCCTCTTCCTTTTCCTCTCTCTCCCTCTTCCTCTCTCTCTGCAGAGGTGGTGGAGACTGAGGAGGAGGACTGCGACACCGACCTGGAGCGTCAGAACGTGGAGGAGCTGTATGACTACATCAGGCACCTCCACCAGCGCCAGGACCAGCACCGGGGGGACCAGGAGCCCCCGTACGATGTCCAGCACGCGGCCCTCATCCCTGTGCTGAGGCCCTATCAGACCCAGGCCGTCAACTGGATGCTAAGGAGGGAGAGATACAGGCTCACCTCCCCCAAAGGTAGGGTCCTGCAGGCCGGGAGATACGCAGTTACGGAACCTCTGAAGAGCTAGCAGACTCTGTTATCCAAGGTCATTTGGCAGACACTTTTATACAAGGCGAACGATCAACAAGCATATAATCGAAATTCTAATCAAAAAGTGCCAATCTTTTTCATTATCTGGATTTATCTGCCATTTCTCCACAGAACCATCGCTACACTTTCTCTGGCGTGAGGTGGTCACTTTGTGTGGGAAGAAACTGTACTACAACCCCTTCACTGGCTGGTGAGTCCAACATCATCTATTAAATTACATCATTTATGAAATGACTAAATGGCTAGGTATTACATATGTCAAACACACAATATGCTTTCAACCTGGACTTACGGTGAGCATTGTTATGTGTATCATGATGTGATATTTTAGATTAGAACAAACTTTGTTGAAATGGATTATCTCTGTTTATTTTTTGGAAAGTTTCAAGAAAAGTATGTTTTTAGAAAGTTAAGAAAAAAATATATTTTTAAATAGTTTCATAAAAAGTTAAAGTTGAAAAGTTTATAAAAAGGTATTTTAAAAAAGGTAAAAAAAAGGTTCAAAAAAGTTCTAGAATTGCTTTTTTTAATGCATCTGTGAAATTCTCGGGCCCAAATGGGGTCCTCCATTACAGTTTTTCTCCCTCATACTAACTCAAACACTTTGAATAACTGCGTCTATGCATCTCTGTCTGCAGTCTGATGCGGGAGTTCCCGCTGGCGGGGGTGCAGTGGCCAGGGGGGATCCTGGCAGACGAGATGGGCCTGGGGAAGACCGTGGAGGTCCTGGCCCTGATCCTGTCCCACAGCCGGCAGGGCCTGGAGCCTGAAACCCTCACCCTGCCCCTGGTGAGAGACACACCAAGATAATCTAACACACTCACTCACCTTTCTCTGCTGGTGTTGGAACAATTCTTCTATTTAAAGGGTGAGTCAGCCCAAAAATCTTTTTTTGAAATCACAGTTGAAAATGGTTCGGTTTGGGTCTCAAGAGGGTTTGGTGAAGGTTTCTGTGTTGTTTTTGACTAAAATGTATTAAGTTGTTAAACAGGGGATGTTCTCTGTAAAATACAAGAAGACTACTTCTTCCTGCTAAAAACGCATTTCCAGAGTGGTAGTTTTTAATTGGCTGCGCATCCTAGATGGCGTTAGTGTGACAAATTTACACAACACTTGACAACGCCCCTCGCACTTGCACTTATGGAACTAAATGTGCTTGTTTTTTATGAAAAGGTTCTGACTGTCACAACAGCTCGGACCGCATTTTTCGAAAGGCAGAAGTTGTCCTACCAAAATGGGGGGCTTTGCTTACTCTTGAATAGTGTATTTTTTGGGGGGCGGGGTTTACTTTTTACTTTGAATGAATAATGAATTAATCTATTATTTGTGTTGTTATTATTATATGCCTAATCAGTTCATGTCATTTATGTATATTGATTTCCCATCTATGTGTTTATTAGGGGAAATCTGTGAATTACTTCATACCTCCACCACAGCTGGAAAAGAAGGAAGTCATCCACTGCAAATCAGAAGCTCTAGCAAAAGTCAAAATCTCCTACCCCAGTAAGTCATTGGATCAATTCATCTTATCATGACAATCATGCCTGTTCTTTATTTGTATGACTCTCACTGTACTATATAGTGATATAAGCTAAGACACCAGGCTAAAATCAGACAAAAACTAGAACTCAAATAGATGGCAGGATAGTGTAGTAGTGGCTAGAGTGTTTGACTCCTGGTACTGGTCGATTTTAGCTCAAGGGTCCAAATATTAAATATCCAGAAACCTTCGGCGAATGACAAACATATGAATGCAGTCCTGCAGATGATAATGCACGGACAATAATGATGATTAATAATCACATGTCACCGTAGGCATGTGACATGTACTAAAACTGTAGTTTACATACAGGCAATTAGTCACTCGATTTGACCTTTGACCTCGGCGTTCTGTCTGTCAGCCGTGCGCGTTATGCTGCTCACCGCCATCAAGGAGATGCGCTCGGGCAAGGGGGCGTCGGTCAACGGCATCTTCACCTACATCCGCACCACCTACGGCTACGACCTCCTGAAGAACCGCAACCACATCAGGCGAGCGCTGGTCAAGCTGATCGACGAGGGCCTGGTGGACAGGGTCAAGGGTCGCGGCCTGGCCGGATCCTTCAGGCTGGGGAAGAAATACAAGGAGAAGAAGTCAACGGTCGCCGGGACGGCTAAGTCTGTAAGTCTTATATCCACTTTTATCCAAAGTGACTTGCAGTGAATCCAGATATATCATTAAGGAGCAGGTAGTGGTTAGGGCGTCTTCTTGCTCAAGGATACCTACAGGTTTGTTTTGTGGACGTCCGGGAATGAACCCAGTACCTTTTGGCGGGGAGTTGAACACCCTAGCTACTACACTACCCTGGCTCAACTGTGTTCTTCGGTCTTTTCTCTAAATGTTATTTCATTTGGTCAGCCTTCCAAAAACAAAGAGGGCACCCCCAGGAGAACGTCCCAGCGACGGGCGAAGGAGAAGGTGGACTACGTCTCGCCGACGTCCCCGGGAGAAGACCCGGAACACCAGCTGTCTGAGGACACGATGCCAGGGCTGGAGGAGGCCGACCAATCAGACGACACCCCACTTGTGGATAGCTCCCAGGAATTCCTATCCTCTCCGATGGCAGCGGATGAAACACGGGTAACGTCGCCTCATCGCTACCGAAGCGGGGTGACGACCCGGGTAGAAACCGGCGGCACTGACGATCTGCTGGAAGAGAGCACAAGCGTCGTCCCACGGGTGGAGACGCCATCGCCATCATCATCGCCGCCGCCTGCGACCAGGGCATCCCTCACGCCGTTCAACACGCCAGCCTACCGCTTCGAGTGCATCTGCGGCGAACTGGGCCTCGTGGACTACAAGGCGCGGGTGCAGTGTATGAACTGCCAGCTGTGGCAGCACGCCCAGTGCGTCAACTACAAGGAGGAGAGTCGGGAGACCACACCCTTCTACTGCCCCCACTGCCTGGTCGCCATGACGCCCGTCCCCACCGGCGCGACCCTCATCATCTCCCCCAGCTCAATCTGCCACCAGTGGGTGGAGGAGATCAACCGGCACATCAGCTCCTCCTCGCTGCGTGTGCTGGTGAGAGGAGCTGCGTTTGAAAAACAGTTGAGGCTTGTTATATCTGTGTTTTGGTTAATTTCTTTTAAAGGGTCAGTACACGTCAGTCTTCTAATTTGAGTTTGCTGCCCTCTAGAGGTTAAAACATGATAATGCTTTTGAATATCCGGATCTCTATATTTTATTTGATATGTTATCTTTACACCGACGCATTTCCAACATCAACACCATACTCTCCCATCTGGATTGAATAGCTACCCTATCAAACAGGCGGTGTCC
>JAOPJO010000124.1:1236347-1248919 GCA_027123675.1 Molva macrophthalma | reverse complement strand
CCCCCCCCCCCCCCCCCCGCCCCCCCCCCCCCCCCCCCCCCCCCCCCCCCCCCGCCCCCCCCCCCCCCCCCCCCCCCGGCCGGTGATAGTGAAAGGTACTCTGGACTCGTGTGAGTGTTTGTGCGTGTGCTAGCAGCCTCTTCTCTAAGGAATGACAGAGTACCTATGGAGCCGGACAAGGTAGGGACATTTTTTTCCCTCTCATTGCAAACTTTAGTGTCTTGGTCTTCATATTTAGCAAGAGGTTACAGGATTTATTGTTATTTTTATGGATTGTTAAGTCTGGGAAATGTGAACAATGTTTTCTGAAGATGAATGTTCTCATTCATTCATTAATTCTACGTTTAATTTGTGCAAGAACAGATGGAAAAAAAACAAACACACACACTTTTTAAAGTAGCAGTTCAGTCCAAAATAAGGTTGAAGTTGCAGTGTTATTTCTTTATTTTCTTTCTGCCTAGTTGTTGCTATGTTTTTGCAAGCAAGTGTTGCATATTTTGCATCATTTTAACTTTAAAATCAATCGTTTGCTCAACCTAAAAACTATTCATCTGATGGTATTTTGTCTTTATTGACAAATCAACCTTTCACTGCAAAATTCACATTTTTTGGCACGATTGCACTGCAGGAATATATGCGATTATTCATACAAAGCTGTTTTACAGGTTTGCCCTTGGGCTAACATGCTAATGTCTATTAACTCCTGCAAATCATTAACTGATGAGGGAACATTGATAGGTTATCTATCTGCAGCGCTTGTAGAATGCGATCTATGACATGGCATGTTGGGCTGTTTTGACATTGACATGTTCAATATCTTGATTTATTAATTTAGGAAACATTTTATTATGATGTTCTTTTTTTAATTGCATATCATGCATGGAAGTGTGTGTGTATTTATTGCATTTATTTTATTGATTGTTTATTTCTCAGTATATCTCAGTAAGCCTTTACATATGTATTGAATGTATATATTGAATCTGTATGTGTATGTGCGTGTGTTGGTGTATTTATTGCATTTATGTATTGTTTTTTGCAGTAAATCGCAGGAATCCCTTACACACAATACGTTTATTTGTATGTGTATGTATGTGTATATTGATTAGTGTATGTATGTATACATGTATGTATTGAATATGAACTGTGTGTTCTCTAGCAGCTGACGGGTACCCTGGCCCTAGCTGTCTTCACAGCAGCGCTAGGCTCACTGCAGTATGGCTACAGCATGGGAGTCATCAATGCACCCCAGAAGGTCAGCCATTGTTTTAGCTTTAACAACCTGTAATATGCACTGTGTGTTCCAATGCAGCTGTATGTAAGTCAGATGACTCTTTCATAACATAATTCAGTCTACCAATCACCAATTTACCACATTTTTTTCTCATCTATGTAAAAAAAGTAGAACAATTGTATGTATATGCTACGATGCAATAGCCCAACACAAACAAACTATTGTTAATATTGTTTTGGTTTATTGAAATATATTTAAAATCAAATTCGGTTTGTCCTTGTAAATCACATCTTGTGTTTGTACTCATGATGTTTGGCCCCGAGCATAAACTAACCAAACCTACTGTCCCATAGGTCATTGAGAAGCATTATGCCCGCTCCTTGGGGCTGTGGCCATCAGAGAACAGCACAACGGGCGTGGACATGCTAGAGGAGGGAATACACCCTCAAGTCATCATGTATTGGTCGCTGTCTGTGGCAATCTTTTCCATCGGAGGCATGGTCTCCTCCTTCCTGGTGGGGTTCGTGGGAGACCTGCAAGGAAGGTGAGGAAGAAGGGATGGATGGAAGAGGAGGAGGTCGGAGCAGGATCCTTGAGCAAGATACCCTACCCTTACCGGCTCCTTAATGACATTTATCTAAAATAACTAAGATTAACTGTGAGTTGCTGAGGATAAAAGCAATGGATAGTGAATTAAAAGATAAATAACTAGCAGACCACCGCCCCCACCAACTCTCTCCCTCCCTCCCTCCCCACCCAGGGTGAAGGGGATGCTGATGGTTAACGTGCTGGCCGTGGCTGCAGGCTTGCTGATGGGCCTGTGCAAGATGTGGAAACCTCACATCCTGGTCATCTCAGGCCGCGCTGTCATGGGTTTCTACTGTGGTAAAGAAGACAAAAAGACAGAAGACAAATGTCTTTGTGTCTTTAAGCACTTGGAAAAGCATTATACAAATACAATCTGTCATTGTTAATGCCAGGCTATATAATAGTTGGCTCCATTGAAATGATAAACTTCCAAATTGAATATTTCGCAAATACATATTCACTTCAACTACATCTATTTCTATATGTTATCTCTGTGTGTTCACACATCAGGGCTGACCTCGGGTCTGGTTCCTATGTACATTGGGGAGATTGCCCCCAAGGCCTACAGGGGAGCCCTGGGGGCGCTACACCAGCTGGCCATCGTAGTTGGTATTCTTCTAAGCCAGGTGACACACGCATGCATACGCACACACGAATAAGAAAACTGGCATGTATGCATGTCCAGTTTGTGTATGTATGTACATTTGTGTATGTGTTTCCATATAGGTGTATGTATGTTTATGTGTATGTGTTTGTGTGGTTATGTGTGTGTGTGTTCATATATATATATATATAAATGTATATAAATATATATACAAATATATATGTGTGTCTGTAGGTAATAGGCCTAGACTTCCTGCTGGGTAATGACAGCATGTGGCCCCTGCTGCTGGGTCTGTCAGGGGCCCCGTCCATCCTGCAGTCCCTACTGCTGCCCCTGTGTCCCGAGAGCCCCCGCTACCTGTACATCTGCCAGGGCAAGGTGCAGGAGGCCAGCAAGAGTAAGACACACACACACACACACACACACACACACACACACACACACACACACACACACATGCTGTGAATTAGGCAAGGCAAGTGTATTTGCGTGCCCTTAAAGGATTTGGCTGGTTTGTTTAGACACTAGGTTAATTGTTGATATTGTTTACGTTGAGATGCAAATCAGTCGAGATTTTTGTTCAACTTGCCCTCCTTCGTGGTGTATATGTGTTCCGAAATTGGGCAGTTGGCGATCAATTGACATTCATTATATTCCAAACGAGTTTTGAGCAACTCCCATAGCTGTATCTTTGTTGTATAACCCAGGTTAGCAAATACAAACTGCTTTCTCCAATAGTAGCTTTCTCCAATAGTTCCCACAAACAAACCATCACAAGTTTAGATTCTGTGCTAACTCGCCACTGCGCATGCTCACAGACTTAAAGACTGAGGCATGCAGTTAGAATTCCGTGCAAAGATAGTGGCTTTGTTATAGGCAGCCTCATATTCTGAATTCTAGCGCTGCTACCGGCTCACAGGGAACAGGATGCCCTGATTGGTCAGAAATGAGCCGGTAGCGATTTGTGTAATCCATCTTACCTGTCAGTGTCACAAACGGCTTATTATACTCCACCACAGGTGTGTGAAATGCAAGTCGCCTCAATGGCAGAGAAATGTAGGGAGGGAGGGAGTTTAAAGAGGACCTATTATGGGAAATGGCTTATTCCTGGCCCTTCCACTTGTTCCACATGTTATCGTTAACTTTAGTAGAGGAAAAAATCTGAAAGTCCCTGTTTTTCTGGAGTGTTGTTCTGAAGCTTTTTTCCTAACAGGTTTGATAGAACCGGCCATTTTTGAAAATCCCACGGCCTTGACATCATGGCCGGGAAAATTAGCATAATCAAACCCCTCTCAGGTGACTAACCACTCCCATTTACTTCCTCTCCAAATGCAGCTTTGTCCCGGCAGCAGCCATTAGCTTACTTAGCGAGCATTGCTAAGTTAGCGAGGTACAACCTGTTTAAGGTAGCCAAACACAGCAGATGTTCTGTTAAAAGGATGCAGGCATCAATATAGATCCCTACACATTCTCCCAACCCGTGAAAATGCCAGGACAGAGTGGATTCATTACATTTTTAACAGCAATGTCCCGGCTACCGTTAGCCCCTTTTTGTATGTGTCATAAACACTTCATGTCGGATTGCTTCCTCAACGAGGGTCAGTTCGCCACTAGATTCGCATCTATTTTAAAGCTTAAAGAAGATTCCCACTTCACGTGACCCATCTGCAACTTGGAATTTGTAAGTATAACTATGTTTTGATGTTATTTGCAAGTTAGTATATTCGACTACTGGTTAGCCAGCTGTAGGCTTTGGCTAACTTTCTAACTCTCATTATTGTGTTGTAATGTTTTGGTTCATCAGCTGTATGCCTTGGCTTACTTGCTACCTGAAGTTTTGTATTGAGTTTGATTTATGATTATGCAAACTGTAATGTTACGGCCGCATTAGGCCTTGTATCATCATGACGGCACAAATCCAGTACAAGAGAAAATGATTAAACAATGACCAAAAAAACATTTCTACCAACCCAATAACTTTCCGATGCTCTTATCCTTCGAAATTAATCATTGACTTTTGACATTCTATTATTGAAGGTTGTACTTGGCGATCATGCATTACAATAAAAATGCGGACCGCAAGCTACAACATCTGAAGACAATCCCCATCCCTGCCAACCTGCACCAGCTCACAAAGCTGTGATGGAGAGATACCTGTAACGCCTGTATGGAGAGGATCTATTACCAATCCAGTTGAAAACCGTCTTTGCTGTATATATACAGGGATGCTTCTGTTTGTCCATTTGCAAAAAAATTATAATCATCATTAGTAATTTGTGTCCTGTGGTGTAATGAAACTTAACTGTTCGATTTTATTTTAGACAGCTGTATCTCATTACATGTAATAAAAACATACTCTTCTTCTGTCCTATGCCTTAAAGGTCCAAAGTCCGCTCAAAGGATATTGTTTATGTTCTGCAGGGTATATGGATTCAAGCAGTTAGACTTTAGGCCTGGATGGTGCACCATGCATGTAGGGGGGACCGGAACCTGCTTAATTCGTCTTGTAACCTAATAAAAAGAAGTGCTTGATAACAAATACTGTTTTATAATAAAGCAAATAACTCCTGAGGCTACATCTCTGCATAGGGCATATTATCGATCCATGTACACTTCCAGTACAATGGTGTTGAAATAGATAATATCGCAACACCATTGTACTGTTCAGAGTTCACCTGGACTCTGCATAGCCTCCCTCCTTACCCCCCACCGCATCCCCACCCATCCTGCTCCGCTCTTGGTTGCGATGGTGTTTCGGGTCGACCCGATTGTCGGCCTGAATTTGAGATTCTGAATCCGACTCAGGCTCGAACAGGTACGGCTAAAGTGTACCCGCAATGTTGACAGCTGCTCGGGACTCAGGGGGCGTGAGTTTGCTGACACATGCGCAAAGCGTTTGACCAATCACAACAGAGTGGGCCAGCTGATTAATCAAGGCATACTGGGAGTGGGGCCTTGAAGCTACAAGAGTTAAAACCAAGCGTTTTGGACCAAGGCTGAAAGTGGTTCTGCAGAAATGAACAATGAGAATAATAAGGGGTAGTTTTAACTTATAGACATGTAAACCTATTCTAGTAGTACCCCCAAAATAATTTTTAACCACAAAAAAGCATCATATGGACCCTTAAAACACTGACTGGGTTCCACATTACACGACACCTTACACTTACACTTTTGAACATGTGGGGACACGCACACTGCCAATCATCTATTAACATTTTTGAGCATGTGGGGACACAAGCAGTTGTCTTAAAGGGGTCCCATTTTAAAAATGTCTTCATCAATAAAACATTTTCTAAACAATGATTCTGAAATGTATAGTGAAACAATGTTGCGATTTCCAGCCCTGAACTTACCCTCATCTGAAAACAGCCATTTCATTGGGAGTTCCCTTCTAACCACCTTCTTCTTGTTGATTGGTCTTTCGGGAGATTGTACAGCGATTTCTGCTTTCTACTTTTTTGGTATTTCTTGAATTGAACAGCAGATGTTCCTCTGCTTCTCCGTCTGTTTTGTCCACGACATCTTGGAATTGCTTTGACGTGCCGCGCAAAATACCAACACACTCTTTCTTCTTTTTCCGGTCGCAGGTCTGCGTCGGCTGAAAGGAGAGTACAATCAATCCGCTGACCTGGAGGAGATGAGGAGAGAGAAGGAGGAGGGAGAGAAGGAGGACAAGATCTCCATCCTGTCCTTGGTAGGTGGCCTGCTGGGCAGACCATGGTGGGGAGAGGCCAGCAAGCTGGGCACCCATGGGTGATGGGCTAACATA
The DNA here is from genome assembly GCA_027123675.1 of Molva macrophthalma. Lineage (NCBI taxonomy): Eukaryota > Metazoa > Chordata > Actinopteri > Gadiformes > Lotidae > Molva > Molva macrophthalma. The sequence goes on along the minus strand of JAOPJO010000124.1, from coordinate 1,242,724 downwards.
ATTGTTGAAGTGTTAAATCGACCATGACTGTTAAATAGTTAGTCCTTTTTGTTGATTCATTGGGGTGTTTTCAATTTTTACAAGGCAAAAACAATCAAAGAATATCACAATAAACACATATTCATTTGCATTGGAGTTGGTAATAAAATAAAGATAGAGGAAATAACAACAGTACAAATCTTAAGTCACTTAAAAATCGCTGTCACTTTTATGGGTAGAGGACAATTATTTTAACATTTAACATTTGTTGCATTTATTTATTGATAGTGGTTGGAATGGTTCTAAAAGAGTGTTGTGTTATGTCCCAACTCTGCCTTCCAGATCCGGTCCTCAGTTTACAGACAGCAGCTCTTCGTGGCCCTCATGATGCATCTGTCCCAACAGTTTTCTGGTATCAACGCAGTGAGGAAATTTAAACTATTAACCAGATCAAACATCAAAACCACAACTGAAATGAATTTTGGAATTTCTTCCCCTTAGTTGCCTTAGCATGTTACAGATTCTCATTTAACTATGTTTGTCTAAATTAATGTTTATATGTGATACTGAAAGAAAGTTTGATGAAAAGAGAAACTTTGCTTGTGCTGTAGGATATATGTATTGGTTTATTATATAAATAACCAAATCATTTCTCGCTTTACATCGTTGTATTTAGGGTAAGCACATAATCTTGTGTATTGCAACAAACACAATTATGAATAATCTTTGTCTTTGCCGATAGATCTTTTATTACTCCACTGTCATCTTCGAGCGAGCTGGCATTGGTTTTCCGGTGTACGCCACCATTGGAGTCGGGGTCATCAACACACTCTTCACCATGGTGTCTGTGAGTAGCTATGTAACATAGATACCAGCTTAGAGACACGCAACAATGCCACATACAGGATGTAGAGGCAAACACTAAAAGTAAATTAACATTCACACATCTGCCCACAAGGAAGGTCATACACATATGGTAATGCAATGCAATGTCATTTTGTTCCAATAGGTGGCACTGGTAGACAGGGCTGGCAGGCGCACTTTGACTCTCGTCGGCCTCGGAGGGATGTGCTGTTGTGCGGTTGCCATGACTGTTGGTCTCAAATTACAGGTTTGTCAACCAATGGGAGTTTTTTTTTTTTATCATTCAACCAATGCAACATTTTAGCATACCCTGTATTTTTTCTTTTGCCGTAGTTTAACAGATTCAACAGAATTTGTTATTGTAACACTAAACGGACGCATTATTAACTAAAAAGTTGAAGTGTATGTATTCAGTTTAATGCAACTGCAGTACATTTATTATAATCATGGATCATATCTTTTGTAATAACTTATATCTAGATAAGCTTTAGATTTCATTCTATTGTTGTGGTTGTGGTAGGATTGTCTAGGGCTGAGGGGGTTTGACTCGACGAGGTTCTAGGTTCCAACCCCAACGTCCAGAGTCTATACATTTAGGTCCCAAGCAAGATACCTAACCCCTACCTGCTCATTAAGATGTGTATGGAGTGAATGAAATGAAATGAATTAAAATGAATGGAGTTGCTATGGTTAAAAGCATCTGATAAATGATTAAATGGTAAAATAGTAACATACTTTACTTGTGTATTCTCACTTGTTTACTCTTGTCATGTTTCTATTCAGAATGACTACTCATGGATGAGCTACGTTTGCATGTCGGCCATCTTCCTCTTTGTGTCTTTCTTTGAGATCGGGCCCGGTCCGATCCCATGGTTCATCGTGGCAGAGCTATTCAGCCAGGGGCCGCGACCAGCCGCAATCGCTCTTGCTGGCTGCTGCAACTGGACTTGCAACTTTATCATAGGCATGACCTTCCCTTATATAGAGGTAAACTAACACTATCACATTGTCAAATTAGTGTTTCCCAACCTTGGTGTTAGGACCCTACTTGGGGCTCCCTTGAAATAAATAGGGGGCTGCTAGCTTATACAGAACATATATAAAAAGATTGTTGAAGGGTTAATGCCCCTTGTATAGGAATAGACTACCTAATGATTAGCCGTGAGCAAAGCACTTCATTAAGTCATTGATATTATGGGCAGATGTTGATTGGGATGAAGACTTGTGTGGGGAAGCATATGCACAACAATTTAGAAAAAAATGGTGGTACTTGTAGATAATTGTTTTTTTTCAGACACAAATTCTACTGACTCAATTGTGTGGCTTGGATAGAATGAAATTGGCATGTCATTGTCGTGTTCATTCTTTTTTTTTTTTAGGCGTTGCTGGGGAATTATGTATTCATCTTGTTTGCTGCGCTGCTTTTTGTCTTCACGGTTGTCACGTACCTGAAAGTCCCAGAGACAAAGGGTAAATCCTTCGAGGAGATTGCGGCCGTCTTCCAGAAGGGACTTAAAACGGTCCCCACAAATACCGGGGTTGAGATGGAACTGGAACAACTCAAATCCGCTTCAGATGCCTAAAAGCAGTCATGCATGTGTTTATCACTGTGGGTGTTTGACACACCAGCCGAAAGGCTCTGGGTTTTAACCTCAATGGGATGCCTGCAGCCTGCCTGTTGGCCCTCCTGAGAAAGATGCCTAAATTAAGTTCAGTTATTTGCTTTGGATAAAAGCCTCTGCTATATGACTTAACGGTAAATACAATTTTCTTTATTCATTGTCACTTTGTGGGAAATCTTCTCCTAAATGACAAAAAGACAAATTACATAATTACATATATTAATTGATATATGGAGTTTTGTTTACATGAAAGATCCATTTTTATGAATGGATGACAGAAATACCTCTACAAAATGTCAACATCTTGTCAAACTTTATAAATTGCTTTTAAAAAAATGTTGGAATCAATACATAGAGCTACAAAATATGAAAGAGGAAGACATGTTTTTATAAAGTATTTTGTAATTATAATAAAACAAAGAAAAAAAAATATTCTACCTTTAAATTAAACAGCAATTGAAACCCAAAGTCGTCTAAACATGCACTTCATAATTTTTTATAATAAAGAGGACAAGTAATTTTAGCACCCCTCCCACCTTGGCTTTTTTGCTGCCATATTCATTTTCCCATAGGGGTTTTCTCCATTTTATTTAAAAGTCATATTTGCAACTAATCATATTTTCTTTTACAGAATTAAGCTTAAAAACAATGCAATATATGAACTTTGGTGAATTATAGCTCTATTGAACTACAGTACCCAAGTAGCAGGTAGCAATGTGTTAACGCAACAAAAATGTACAAGTTAACCTGCATTTTCTGGTTGTGGGCAATGAGGGACCTCATTGGCCTCAATACACATTCATGATGAGGTTCTGTCAATGATTGCGTCGAACATCAACGCAAGGGAGCACGTTGTGCATACTTGACTGATGTGGGTGTCAACGCACGTGCCACGCACTCGTTTCAAGCACCTAGATATACCGTCAAGGACATTATGTGAATGAAATGTAAACCACAGTTGTGGTTTAGAAGATGCCAATTTAAACTTTCAGCAGGGGACTGTGAAGTTTAAAGAAACTTGTTGATGGCACTGCAGAACCTTGTCTCATGTAAACGCACATTTAGGTAATGTTTTAGACTACCAAGATCGGACGATGAGGAAACAATTCAAGCAGCTTTGGCAAGGAAAGATACATCGCTAGCTTCATGCTGTAATGTTTCTAACACCCCTATAATATAAGAATTGAACAACCCGTTGGCTGTGACATATAATTTGCGTGTTAACACGCCAAAATGTATGGAAGGCAATTAGCGCAAAAAAGTATTAGAGATGTCATGTTAACACGTCGATTTTGGACGCGTTAACGTAACAACAATTTATACGTTAACATAACAAAAAGTCTCAAATACCTGTCACAGCCAACTGGTTGTTCCATTCTTGTCAAATAGGGGGGTTAGAAAGAAAATCTGAAGCACATGCCAGCCTGCTACTGAGGACTATTGTTTTAGTAACGTTAGCCTGTTGGAGTAAGCAGCACTTGTTAAACACTCCAGCGTTCTTGTATTCATCAGCCCACATTACAATTCACTATGTTGAGGACACTTATATTCAATATTATAATAGCATTTCGGAGAGACAGCATTAATCCGTTTTTCTGTTTAATTTGGGAGGGAATGGGGACTGTTCCCATAACGTGAACAGTTACAAAAAATATGAATGTATATATATTCATTGACACTATGTATGTATAATATTTCTCTCATGCTTCTATGGTCATAACTACTCACATCCTAATGTTATCTTATGTTAAGACATTCACAAAAACATGCACACAAGTGAATATGGAAATGCAGAGTTACAGCTCGAGGTATAAAATGATGGACACACTATAGATCAGATATAAACACTATAGACAGTAGTATAATACACCCTGTCTATAGTGTTTATATCTGATCTAGTGTGTAGCCTACATAATATTCTGCATCTATCATAAAGAATACGTGATTCTTTTCATCTAGCGCACACTCTGGTGCAACAGCCGCTGTCTCTTATCACGAATTTCCCTCAGGATTAATAAAGTACAATCCTATCCTATCTTATCGTACATCATATTCTTCTTCTATCATAAAGAATATGTGATAGTACCAATGTCTGTGTGCTTTGTCAGTGTTCCTTTTGTATCATGAAGACACTCTTACAGCATAAGTCTAACCTGGAAGTAAACAAGGACCATAGTCCTATACAAGTTACAAGGTACAAGGCTCATTTATCGTCATTCTACAACACATACATTCCACAACGTGATGCAGTCCCATTTGCTACCCATTTGATTATGGAGGATGAATGCTAATTCATTTTCATGCTAATTTGGGGTTTTGAGGGGATATAATCAGGTAGGCTAAATTCTGTTTAAGAAATAACCAAAATTATATATTGTATTACACAACACGTATTTCAAACATGTGGAACCATGAGCTACATTTTTGTTCGGAATCCCCCTAAATATATGCACGCATATATCCTGTATCCTGTATACATGAACATGTAATATGAACACAATATTCTGATCAACCCCCGAAATGATTGATTATTGGATCATGTGATAGGAGCGGGACGCTGCGATCAGGTACATAAATGTATACAATGTAAGCACAGTTCACGTTGCTTACGAGTATATCAGATCTACGTAAAAGTTAATTTACACAAACCTAGATAAGGATTTATCACCAATAGTGCACATTCATTTACTAATCGAGAGATAAATGATTTTACAGAGGAAAACATGTTGGTAAGAGGAAAACATGCACGTAAATCTAATGATGCAAGGAGAAAAGAGGGCTATGTAACCAAAGTCCTACCAACCTACGATGATTTTACATTCAGGTCGCACTTTCGGATGCATAGGACTACAGTTGAAGTAAGGATTTAGACATGGGGCTGTGGAAGTTAGCGTTAGGGAAATGCGGAGACAACCCCTTGTGCCCTTGTCCATGATTGATCGCCGAAAACTACCTCCTCAGACCTTTTGTGTCTGTTCGCAAACGTTCGCAGTGAACTCAAAGCAAACGAAAAACGGGTTGAAAATGTTCGTGAACATTTACCTTCGTTTGCTAATTTAAACGCACCTCAGGTTTCGCTGGCTAGGAAATCGACAGATATTTGAAGGTGCAGAAGACAGAACAGCGCCTCCCCGAGTGCCGCAGAGCCAATGTGTGAGAGGTTATTCTTCATGCTCAGTGTTTGGCTAATTGTTGAGTGCAATGACCATGGCAAGCTGCATATTTACAGAAATACGGAATAGAGAAGCAGGTTAATCGTTTAGTCTAAAGATGGAATGTGTTATCTACCTAAATTATCAACCACATTGAGAAGACGAAAGTGTGTCTAGTGTGCTCTTAAATTGTGTGTGTATGTCCAAGGCCAAGTTAAGCCTGCAACATAAATAAATTGTAATCTTTAATACAGGACACTAATGCAAAGGTGATTCATAAATTAAATGGTTCATATTCTTTATTCCCCATATCAAAATTAGTATTTTAACAAAATAGTTGTGCATTCTCAAGGCGCCTCAACAGCGCTATTTTACACTGCATCGTGTGCTTTTGGCGACTGGTCGACCTCATCCCAACAAACGTAGTAGTCCCCTTTGAGTAAAGCCCGAATGACAGTCAACACACATTGACACATTCTCACTTTTTATTTGAAGCAGATTCTTAACTGGTACAAAAAAACTTTAAAACATCTAATTTGCACATCATACATTTAGCCAGACAGATGGCAAGGCTTTGACATCGTTTCAAGAGTTAAAAAAAAGAAAGAAAAAAAGATGAGTGTTCCCACAGGACTACAAAAGGACACGGCTATCTAACTGATTGCTCAGTGGCCACAACAACCCTAGCCACACACACACACACACACACACACACACACACACACACACACACACACACACACACACACACACACACACA
>JAOPJO010000124.1:1168543-1180250 GCA_027123675.1 Molva macrophthalma | reverse complement strand
ACACACACACACACACACACACACACACACACACACACACACACACACACACACACACACACACACACACACCATTATCTCTCTTATAACACAGACAGATCCATGTGGTAAAACATCAGGGAAGCACTGCACTATCAACCGGAAATTCACTCAAATAGGTTGACATCAGGTCTGCTCACCAACTGAGGAACAAGTTCACCCTCTTCAAACCAGCCGACAAGAATCTCCAGCAAAGCCAAGACTGTAGTCTGAAAAAAAAAAAAATAAGTAAACCAAGAGATAGATGTTTCACTTAAGTTGTGGATCCACTGAATGCCTCAGAAAGTGAGCAGGGAACACTACCTGGTTGAGTCTGCTGACAATACTGAGGAAAGGTGGGAAACCCATCTGAAAATACATATGAACTTGATCAAAACCACGGTAGTATTGTAACATCCATAGCACTGCCTCCACATTCATCGTTATTGGGTTCAACAAAAATGTGATTAAGAAAGGCAGGTCAATAGCTATTAAATCATAGCAGCTGTAGGTAAACTGTAATCCAATCATACTTTGTTAGAGACAGTCAAATATTACATTGGTGTGGACATGGAACACTAAAGAAATGATTTAAAAAAAGATACAAAAAGATACCTACACTGCACATTTTCAAAACAGACACACACACAGACAAACACAAACAAATGGGGAACTAGTAAACAAACGCATCAACACACAACCTTGCTGTAGTCCAATGCACTGCTGGAGTCCGGGTCTGTTACGCTCGCTGCGGTGGCCTTGTAGATTGTCTCACCTAAACAAAACATCTTCCAACCCTCCTCATCTGAAAGTTTGGGCTGTGAAATTCCCAAACACAAGTCAGGTATCACTCTGTCCATACCGGCCGGCAAAGTGTGGACAACTATGGCCCTGAATATCTTGATTCTACTGTTCTTGAATTCAATCTGCTTACACAAAGGGCTCAACACGCTCATACCATCTCAGGCTGTTTACACGTAGGTGCAGTTTAACAGAGATCCCCGTTCGACAATGCACATGCATACAATAATAATGACGATAAGTGCATGTATATCAAGCAGGGACATCTAAGCAGTGATGTGAAATTTGACGTGGGGAAAATATGAAAAAATGTAATGGGCTGGAACCAAAGAACAAGTGAGGACCATAGTAATGTCGACAGCATATTAGATTACTAGGTCTCACTCACCATAACCACATTTTCATCCAGAGTCTGAGTGCTCCAATGTCTCCTATGCTTGGCAATGCTCTGAATGTAAAAGCAAGCAACATATGCAAACATACCACTGAACAGATTACACTTTCAAATCGATTTGAGAGATTCAAAAGATTTTTTGTATTTGTACTTGTTGTACAGCATTACATAGAAAACATTAATCAGTTGAAGTATAGTCCTTTGTTTTAGACTGGCAAAACACATCTACAGTCTATGCATTTACTTCAACTTTACATGAATTGTCATTTAACATAATTGCTCACATTGGGGACTTCTCACTCTTTTAATAGTAAGAGATATTAAGTGTATGTTTAGACATGATTTAAGGGACTGTGTTTAGTACCTGTCTGACGTCTGAGAAGTTAGCAACTTGCTGCCGCTGCCATCCGAGGCTGGGGGATAAGCCTTCAGGAGCAGCCTGGCAGCCGGAGACCTGGCACAGAAGTAACACATTAAAAGGTGGGTTTGTGTCTATGCGTCCACCAGTTACATCTGCCTACGTCTGTCTTAACCTCCTCAAACAGGAGCTCACTCTTCTTTTCATGTTAATGAATAACTCACGGATGCGTTGACGGTCTGTGTTTTTCTCAGTTTCATGGGATCAATCTGCGCCACCACAACCTCTGGACACAATGACGCCTCCAACCTGAAATTAAAACATTGTTAAAAGGGTAAGGTCCAGTAGAAGTCTGGATACTTTATAATTCACTAACCATATACATATGTTTACTTTCTGCAAAGACAACATGGAATACGAGTTGCTTAATGGAAACGTGATATTTACTGGACTTGTCTTAGATATTCTTGCGGATTTCGAGGGGCACCGTTGAGTTTCAAGGCTTCAGTTCTGTTCTCAGTCTCGATAGGCAGCAACCTAGGCATGAGGTCCTCAACGTCTGACCTCATTGTGGATTATAGTATAATATACTAAGGGTAAACACTACCAGGTTTAGATTGAAACAACAACAGTGGATATTAGTTAATGAAAAGCTTTGCTATCATCGAACTCAATTAATCACAGCTAGCATGCCAAATATAAAAACGTAAACACTGCCATCTTGTATTTCAGCGCAGTCTGATGACGTTGCAAAGTGCGGAATCGTTGCTATGGTAATGAATGCCACACGTGTCCCTACTTTTGCGCTCAACTCAATCAAAACGATGTCAGGGTCGAAGTCCGCAAAGGCCCAGCATTAAAAGCCCTTATACCCCGAAAAATAACTCGTTTTGAACAAATAGTCAAGGAAAACCACAGATTCGACTAAACACCGCTCCCATAGAGTAACATTATAAAAACGAAAAGCTTTGGTCTATATTGGAAAATGTTTATTTTTTGCTGTTAATGATTTATCAACATATTCCCTTCTATCTTATCTCAGCTCTATTCATTTGCTTTTGAGCCGATCGTGACAGCAACTATCTGGAGTCAATGTCCACCTCGGTGGCACAACTACGTAGTTATTTGTCGAACATGGGAATTCGTTACTTGAGCTATTATTGTTAAAACGCTAGGTATGGCTATTCCAGGGTCTTGCCGTTGCCTGTACAGCACCGTTGTCATTCTCTTATTATTTTCCCCATATATGTCATGGTGCCTGTTGTCAGACTACAAAATTTGCGGCGATGCTGAATGCGAAAGTAAGTGTTAAGATTTAACTTACGTCCCCTTGCTCTTTAAAAGGAAGATAGTACGGCTCTTTTTTTTTATAATCTATGAATCGTTATCCAATCTGAACTATTGGCAGAGCTCGCCTCTGCCTTCATGCTTAAGTGTTCAGATGGAAACACATCTCTTCTCTGTCAGGGATTCTCCATTGAGTTTAATTCAATGAAAAGGCACGCGTGTCTTTGTAATTTTCCACTTTCGTTATACTAGTATGTTATGTGACCTCTCATAACACAGGAGTGTGTGACCTCACCAATCAATTTGTTATCGACTGTGTGTAGGCCTTATGTGCAGAGTGCAGGCCACTAAGGACCACCATGGCAAGGACTGCCGGTTCCTGAGCTTCAAAAGAGGGGACACCTTTTTTGTTTACCATAAGTTAACTGGAAGGAGACAGGACCTCTGGGCAGGAAGTGTATGTCCAACTTTTATTCTCTTTGTACCTCTATTTCTATAGGCTATTTACTAAGCTTGCCCAATGTTAACTACATTTTTGTATTTAGAACAACAATAATAACAACACTGCTACTACTCTTACTCTTACTTATGATGATAATAAATCAGGGTATTCCTGTACATTTTATTTCAGATTGACAAACAGTTTGGATATTTTCCGAAAGACGCTGTCAAGGTGGAGCAGGTATATGCAACTGCAGAGAAAGTTGTACAAACCCAGGTTAGTAGTCATATCCTATACATATTAAATAATAAACTCACAATCAAACAATTGAAATGACTATTGTGACATTCAGCGTTACGGTATGATAAGTAGAAACACAACAGAAACAGTTGATATGCGATGAATGTGGTTGGAATGAACAAAAAATGTTTGACAAGTCTCAAATGCACTTCATCTGCATCTTTCTAACTCAAGGACATATCTAATATATTTTGTCTTCTAATCCTCTGATTTAGAAATTTGACTTCTTTTGTATGGACGAGAATGGCTATCCCACTGACTCCAGCCACCTGGAGACGGATGAAGATGATGGAAATGTTGATGATGACGATCAGGGAAACCCTAACTCTGAAACCAACCATGGCAGTCTTGACGCCAAAGTCAAAGAGGATGGCAGTTATTCAACGTCACAAGATCTATTTCAGTTAAACCACCAAGGCGCTCTGTCTGAAAACAACGGACAAACAGAAGATTCTGCCGGAACCCTTGAGAATATGGAACCTGGTGATGGCAGTGATGACGGGCATGGGCCAAACAAGCAAGGTGGGTCTCCCTCTTCTTCCTCATCGTCATCCTCCTGGTTTGGTTCAACAGTGACAGGACTCCTGGGTATGCAACGAGGGTCAGAGCATGCAGAAATAGAGAACACCCCAGAAGAAGAGGAGGAGGCAAAGCCAGAAGAAGCAGACAATTCTTTAGCTTCCTCCATTACACAATGGCTGGGATATGGTGAACAGGGGGAAATTGATGAAACCACGCTAGGACAGGATAAAGAGAGAACAGAAATGGGGGATGCGGACGCGGCTTTTACCTCGACTGTGAACTCCTGGCTCGGTTATGGAAATGAGAGAACAGAGGATGCTGAAAAAGGTGTGAAAGCTGAAATTGAAATTGTGGAGGAAGAGGAAAAAAAAGAGACGTTTAGGAGTAGGAAGTTAGTTCTTGACCTAGAAAGCCACCAATTACAAGGGGAGGAGTTGGCTGTTCCTGGCAAATTTGATTGGCTTGGAGATACATTGTCAAGCACAATTGGGTTTGGTCTTACCCGTCAGGATTCAGGGCTGGAGACTGACAAAGAGGAGGTTGAAAATACTAACAAGGACGTAAAGCCTTCCCCATCTCACTCCAGGTATGATATTGGGATTGGGGATGTTTTAGACTCTGGCAAAAATGCAGGCAAAGTTGACAGCACAGTGGAAAGTGGATTGAAAGCAAAAGGAGATGACATGGAAAAACATACAGAGCTCCAGAGTATAGAGACCAGTCCATCACAAAAGATCCAGGACTTGAGAGAGCCTACAAACCTCCACAACATGGAGACCAGTCTGTCACCACCACCACTACCATCACCGCCACAACAACAACCCAGTGAAAACGATTTAATCACAGATAATAGAGTTGAAACAAAAACAAAAGTGCTAGTAGCAGGAGTAAACAGGAGTAAACAAGAGGATAGTGTGTCCAACATCAGTGACTTTCCACTTGAACAAAGTCGCGAGGAAAGGCAAATTGAGACAGAACTGAGAGATACATTGTCACTCAATGGTAATAGTGACATTGATGATGTGTCAGATAGTATCAGCATGTTGATTACAGATAATGAATCAGAGGTAGCTAATCTTGATGAGGTCAAACCTCTCCAGATCAAGTTGGAGAAGGATCCCCAGACGGTCACCTCAAGTGACAGTTTTCTGTCTAAACTGGATAATGTCCTGTCACTAGATCAGGAAGATGATTATGATGACAATGAAAAGGGCGGAGAGACAAAGGAGGCAGATGAGAAAGTTTCTGCACAAACCAAGCACGGAAATGATCCAGATTTAACGCAATATTCATTAGAAAGTGAAAACCATGAAGGGTCAGTAGAAGCAGTGTTTGATGGCAAAGCTGATAAACATGAGGAGGGTAAAACTGAAACGGGAGCACTGAACCCAGGCGTAGCACAAACTAATACAGCAGGGGACCAAATATTTGCTTCTACACAGTTTCATGACACAACGCAACAAAATCAAGGGGATAACAACAGGTATGCAAGGGATGGCAAAGAGACAGTTCAGGCAACTGATGATGGACTCCACAACACCTTTGAAGCTGAAGAGCTCAACAGTTGCCATCATGAGGCCTTACCTGACAGTGTGGCAAGAAAAACAGAGGAAACCAAAATTAACGAGATAAAGACACATGTTGATTCTGATGCGACTCGGGCAGAACAAGCAGTAGAGCTGAGGACTGATGCAGCCCTTGATCAGCTTAGCTCCAAGGAGGCTGGCACATCTCAGCAAACACTGAGATACTCTGAAAAACAATCAGAGGAAAACAAAAGTAGTTTTACCTCTCATGATATACATACACCTGGACTAGTCGATAGGTATACTAATATGGATACCATAGACCAATCCTCTGATCCTCCATCAATGTCAGGGAGTGCTGAACGCAGTGGTAATGATACAGACGGTGTACATTTATACCATTCTAAGATAGGTGCAGTGACTGATGATGAACACCCTATAACTGAAGCTCAAATTTCTGAAGAGGGCACTGTCATTGATAGGGACAATCTTCACGAAAGTGCTGAGCCGTCAGTTTCTCTATTTGAGATTGCGAAAAATCCCAAATCGACAACTGTGGAAAATACTATTAGTGACACGGTTTTCAGCACAGAACGTACGCCTTTTCCTAACCTGGCAAACATCCAGGAAGAGACACAAGTTGAAACTCAAAGGATAAAGGAGGGAAAGGAAATGCAAGAGGGAGATGAAGAGACTGAAATAGTGGTCAAATTGCAAATTGCAGAAGATAACAAGCAGGATGAAAACATAGATGAGGGGGAAGATAAAGAGAGCCTGGATGGGAATCCAGCCATTAAGAACCATTCAAGTTTGATCAGAGATAATGAAAGCAAAGTGCCAGCCACAGAAGGTATGAATCAGGACCAGATTACCCTGGATGAACCTCACAGAGAGGTTAAGGCAACAGATGCAGAGGCTGCAGGGCCAGGTGAGGCCAACTCCATCGAAGATAACATCAGTCACCTGATAGCAAATTCTAGAGGAGAAAGCCTGGAGACACTTGTTGTGGAAACCGAGGTAAAGAGGGAATACATCGAGAAGGAGATCCATTTGGATAAAGTCAATGGATTGTTTGTTAGTCAGACAGGAATATTGAAGCAAGAAGAGGACAATGTAGACAAGGCGAGCTCTGTTGGGCTCTCTAACGACGTGGTCATCGATCCAAAGATGACAAATGAGCAAAAACACAGTGAATTAGATACTTCACGTGACAAAAGCCCATTTCACAATGTGGTTATTGGCCCCACAAATGAATTTCAACCAGATAATATTGACCAACTGTATTCAGGTGTGGCCACCTTTCCTGAGCCTTCAATAAATGAGATGACCAAATCTGATCATAAAAGCGATATCACAGATCAGGGCACAACAATTGTAGAGGAAGGCGAAAATATTAACTCAGAGAATTATGATAAAAGCATAACTGAACAATCTGATAGTATGGTCACAAACAGTGATGATATTAGTAAGATTTCAGCTTCACACAATGGTGCAGTTTTTTCAGAGCAGGCTGTTATTGATTCTTTGAAACCTTCCCCTACAGTTGAAAATAAAGATACAATTAGGCCTGAAAGTGTAGGTGGGGCTTTTGGTATGTTCAAAAATGCTTTTAGTTACTTCAGTCCAACCCCCAGTGCTGAAAACCGTCATTTGAAGCCAAAGCCTGACAGCAGTGGTATAGAGAAGACATTCAAGCCAGAGGGTTCTTTGAGCTCCGAACAAGTTACACATGTTATCGCGGATACAACTCCCGGAGAGGGAGTTGTACCCGACACCCCTGCCTCCTCCCACACATTACAGCTTCAGCACCAGGAAACCGCTCTGCCCTTGCCATCTGCCCACTACCAATCCCAGTCCAGTTCTTATTCCCACTCTCAACATCCAACCCCAGATGTACCAATTAAAGAAGGCACAGCGACAGTTCCCAAAAAACACAAGGCCCTCCGAGGCCATTTAAGTGTTGAGGAGACCGCCCTTTTGACTGAGCTCTTCGGTCGACACAAACTGGAGTGGCTGGATTTTATCCTCAGCAATCCTGTGAGCATGGGTGAAGACATGGATAACGACCGGTCAATACTCCTTGATATGGAAGGTCTCCTGCTCTACCATGTTGGCAAACTGGCACAAAGGCAAGACAATACAGAACAAACAGGAGAGCTCACTGGCCTGAAGAAACTTCAAATACTGATGGCCAGAGTTAAAGACATTCTCAACACTGGCAAATCAGAGGTCGTTAACACAGACCATGAAGGTATTCAGATCTACATTGCCTTACATTCTTTCCCTGTTAGTCTTGGCCTTTTTCTGATATTTAAATAACATTCTAGTTGGTCACTGTTTCACATTGTATATGTTTTTCTTTTGGTACAGATGAAACCAGCTGCATCAGCACACCCTGTCTCTCTACAGAAAAAGATAAACAGACTGCAATAGAGGGAGAGCCAAGAAAGACAAAAGGATCATCAGAAAGTGTATCAGAAAAGAAACCAACACGCTCAGGTAAATATGAACACACAAATGATGGGACATGTGAATGGAAAGGCAAACAACTAGTGGAACTAATGGAAAGGCAAAAAACTAGATTAAAAACATTACAAAATAATTGAAGTACACAAGGGTTGGCTAGGAGAAATTAATTTGTTGATTACCTATGTTGGCTCAATTAAATTAAATTGCATATAATACTGTTACTACTATCCATAACTAAACTAGGGGTTGGGGCTGTATTTGGCCTTCATTTGAAAAAACAATAGTGAAATGAATCCTTAGCATAGGCTAACTAATATTTATTAACACATTTTCTTTATGCTCACACTAAAATAATGCCTTGCGTTGCCCTGGTTAAATGACACATGCAAAAATAAACAAAACAAACCACTAATTCAGGACTAACATGGTTTGGGTCAGGCTTGTGGATACAACCCAGGGTTGGCATCCTTTTTGTTTAGCTAACGCTGATAAGTAGTGTTGGGAATTGGAATATCCAGTGTAAAATTAAGTGGTGGGTAAATGTTGCAAACTAACATAGGGGTCTCAGACTTGCTCACTTTCTGAGACCACTGTTTTAAATCTTATCTCGTATCTTGTTCCTCTGAAATGTCACGTTTCCCAAGGACCGAGAAACACCATAAATGGCGTAGACATGTCATCAAATTATATTATATTAAAGTGCCATTTGTTAATACCTATCTGTTGGTGAATGCAGGGGAAATAAGGCAGTTGCTGTATTTTATTCACCATTCCACGGAAGATGTCTGTCTTCACATCCTGGAAGTGAGAGAGCTGCTCAAACAGCTCATTGTGCAGGTGAGTTTTGCTTTCCTATTTTGGGTCTAACTTTGAGGCTGATAAAGTGTCGAGTGCTTATTGATAAAAAAGTGTCGGGTGCTTACTTTCAGCTAGAAAGTTATCGGGGCATGTGAATTTACGACATTAAGCTGTTTTCTGGTATTATATTGACGTTGTAAGTTTGAGATGGAACTAATGGAACTAAAAAACGAAGTCAGCTGTGTGCCTGTGCGGCGACTTGCTTGCTTGTTTGAGCTAGTGGGTGTAACGTATGACAAATAGTCACCATTTCAACGAGAGTCTTTGTGTAAACTATTCTTTAAGGTCAGGTCAGTGAGGACACGTTGAAGGAATATAGTTCGTATTTCTTGTTTGATTACACCTGTTTGCCTGGGTGTCACTTTCTGCTTTGGTTTGCCAGTGTGGCGTTCTATAATTGGTGACGTCGGGAGTAAACCATTTCATCACAAGGGGGAAACGTCAATAATTAAGGCGTTATTTAAAAATATAACAGTTCATTTATTCAAACGTGCTAATATGTGTGCCATTAAATATTATCTGTTTCTCGACCTATACATTCTGTCCACCTTTGGTGATACAGTAATGTTACGCAAATGATTTATACTTTTGTATTCCCCCTATTCTGAGTCAACATCAAATATACTCTTGATGTTGTGATGTGAACGCAATGCTGCATCGTTACCGCTAGTTCGGGTTGACAGCTGAGCAGTCTTATAACTGTGCCGGCAGAACATATACAACTATAAACTCAAATGAAATAATATAGAGATGGCGGAACTGTCAACTGGCGACAAACTGGCCGGCATAGAGTCCGACTTCCAATCAGCGGCGGAAGTTTACTACAGCATTGCCGTGGAGAGAGTGAAGGATGTATGTGGCACTTTTTCGTTAGCTATAGCTAAGCTAGCTTACACGTAACGTTTCAACTTGGCAGTGAGCAACTTATCTTTGTTTCTACTGTACTGTTTGAGCTGAGATTGTGGTCCTAGCCGTATGTTATCCAGTATGAACATTTAGGTTCTAACCAGCCTAGCTCCATACTAGCGCTGACACAGGACACATTTGTCAGGGCTTGTTATTGGTTCTGTTTAATGGATACGTATGACAGCTGGTGTCTTGATAATAGCAACTATCCGTTATGTATGCTAGTCTTTAGGGTCAGTGTGTGGGAAAGATACTTTTTAAAGATGATATTTAGATTTAAATCATATGTTGATGATCTGTAAACCTCTGTCTGATCCCACATTTGTTCATCGTTCAATGTATTGTGGGCCTCTGCCTTTATGTTGCATTTCATTGATAATCTATACTGGTTTCCTCAAGGTTATGATTGTCGTATAGTTGACCTATTATTGAGTGTTTATTACTTATATGAACCTATGTGTCTGAAACCAATTTTTTAAATGAATATGGTAAGTTACACTATTAATAATATTAATAGTGTAACTAACCCATATTCAAAAACTTTACAATGGTTTAACTACCTATTATACAGTACATCCCAAATACGGTTTGCTATGGCTATTTTGTATAGCCATTCATTTCCTGTAGAAATGCTATGACACAGATCTGCTTAGCTCAACTTCTCTATTATACTAAGCCACTTCAACAGGCCCAGAGGCTTATTAATGTGATATTTACTATGTACTTGACTGGTTAATCGGTATAAAAATGCAGCAAGCCTCACAATATGTCGCCAAATTGTCTATTTACCCAAACACAACCAGGCAAGTGTGGATGAATCAACAGGGCACTGCTGATTTTCAATCCCCTTCCAGGTGGTGTTGGTGCTGCCTGATGATATCAGACCAGGGCCTGACCTTTATGGAGTGCCATGGGAACCAGTCATCATTACCAGCCTGGTGGGGCTGGTCACTATATTGATGTTCAGCTGTCGATTTTACAATTCTGTGAGTGCATACACACACAAACACACAAACATATAACAATATATTTATGGCAACATGGTACTCACTAGTGCCTATCACAATAATCTCTTGCATTCACATCCAATCAATTGTATAATTTGCTAACTTGTCATGTGTTATTTCTCCACTTTCTCCACAGGTCAAGAGCAGAATGTATCGAGGTAGGTAACTTGAACTGCATGAGGGCTGCATGATGTATTAAAACACACTCAACTGTTGATATCAGTTGATATCGGAGAGTGTGCCAGGTCACTTTCATTCATCTGTTTTGTTTGGTTTGCACCATAGACTAAAAAAATAAGGTTTGCAAACGTTAGTCTGTGTCATCTTCTGTTACTGCCGCCGACATTGTAGTCCTCGTCTTCACACTATAAATGACAGACCATTTTAGTTGTAGTCTTCGTGAACGTGTGGTTTGGTTTCGCTTATACTATTTGCAAAACCTCCATGCTGCATGGATATAAGATGGAGTGTATGTTTATACAGTATAACATTCTTTAAAGGTGAGAGCGAAAAGGTTTTGTTGCATCTGATTGGTTGGTTCATTCTTCTGGGAGTTTGTTGAGGTCAGCACCCACCCATATTTTCCCTGGCATCAGAAAGCACTCAAAAAAAGAAGTGACGACAGTTGTTATTTGGAATAAATCCATCCTATAGCTTGCGTTAATCCTTATAATATAAATTACAAACTTAAACGAAAACATTGATGTGCCTTGTCAGAGGCTTTAACAATAATGCCATCACTCAGTTTGTGTGTGTGTGTGTGTGTGTGTGTGTGTGTGTGTGTGTGTGTGTGTGTGTGTGTGTGTGTGTGTGTGTGTG